>JAXIVJ010002235.1:0-114684 GCA_036785665.1 Chirona hameri
TGATTTTTTCTTAGGGTATATGCTAGCAAAAAGTGTTGAACATTATACGAATTACACCTTTGCTCGACATTAGGTTGACGTCAGCCTGGATACCGAGCAGCCACTTACACTGCCTCCAGAGGCGTTCCATGGGCGGAGCCTTCCGAACGGTCAGCTGCAGCTGTGACCCTGTGACCTGGCGGTCCGACATGCCGGTAGTCGACTGTGTACTTGCAGTATCCACTGACCTGTGACGTGGTACCCGATACCGGAGACCTGAGACCAATGACCAATGACCAAGGACCAAGGATCTGTGACCGGTGACCGGTAACCGGTAACCGGTGACCAGTGACCAGTGACCGGTGACCGGTGACCGGTGGCCGGTGATCAGTGACCGGTGACCAGTGACCGGTGACCGGTGACCGGTGACCGGTGACCAGTGACTGGTGACCAGTGACCAGTGACCAGTGACCAGTGACTGGTGACCAGTGACTGGTTACCAGTGACCAGTGACCAGTGACCAGTGACCAGTGACCAGTGACCAGTGACTGGTGACCAGTGACTGGTAACCAGTGACTGGTGACCAGTGAATGGTGACCAGTGACTGGTGACCAGTGACCAGTGACCAGTGAACAGTGGCCGGTGACTGGTGACCAGTGACTGGTGACCGGTGACCGGTAACCGGTGACCGGTGACCAGTGACCGGTGACCGGTGACCGGTGACCGGTGACCGGTGACCGGTGTCTGGTGACCGGTTACCGGTGACCGGTGACCAGTGATCGGTGACCGGTGACCGGTGACCAGTGACTGGTGACCAGTGACCAGTGACCAGTGACTGGTGACCAGTGACCGGCGACCAGTGACTGGTGACCAGTGGCTGGTGACCAGTGACTGGTGACCAGTGACTGGTGACCAGTGACTGGTGACCGATAACATACCGGTAGCTTGTGACGTTTCCGCCATATAACAGCAGCAGGCGCGACGTCCTAAGACCTCTAGTCTCCACCCCGGCCGCCGTTGCCCGGGGTCGGCTCAGACGTCCCGTCACGCCCGCTCCCCCGCCGACAGCCGTCACGCAGCTCGTCACGAGTTCGTTCGAAGCTCAGCTGGAGTCGGCACCAGCTAACGGTCCAAAGCCACTAATTCATAATCAATTCCGGCGTTTCCGTCTCCGACTGCGCAGGAAGGCAGAGCCGACAAACACGCGTGGCTCGACACCGTTTGAACGAGTAGCTTGTCACTGAGAAGCTGGGCGGAGTGTGGTGGAGCTGCTGAGAAGCAGAGTTCGTCACGGGCTGGGCTGGTGCTATGGGCCACGGGCCGGGCCTGGGCCGGGCCTGGGCTGGGCTGGTGCTATGGGCCATGGGCCGGGCCTGGGCCAGGCCTTAACTTTAAGGAAATCACTGGGCTCTGGACGTGCCTGGGCTGATAATGTTGAAGCTCAGGTCAGAGCTGAAACATATTTTAACCAGCAGTTCAGTTCCACAGCAACACACTGTTGCTGTGGCTGTGGCTTTTTGTTTGTTTTTGGTTAGCATAGTTGGTTCATTGTTTCACATTTATAGCATACAAGTAAATATGCTAGGATAGTGATTGGAAATTGTGAAAATAATGATATGCTTAATCTGAATGGACCGGACCAGGCCTGGGCCTCAATATTATAAATTTGACTGGGCCTGGTCCTGGCCTGGACTTGGTGTTCATGGGCCTGGACCGGTCCGGGCTGGGGGTTGGTGGGCCCGTGACGAACACTGCTGAGAAGCTGCGAAGCTGTGCCAGCCGTTGTTGCATGCTATTCTTTAAGTTTGTTGAACAGTGTAACCTGTCCAAGAGCTGAGATGGAGCTGCAGGCCAGAGCAAGAGATAGTTTCAGTTTGGAACGGGGAGCTACAAGGCAGGGTCAGGTCAGGGATAGTCCTCAGTTGGACCATGCTGCAGGAGAAGGCACGTCTCTCCCAACGGTCACTGTCTGGACGCTCAGCTGCGCTAACTAGTCGTGACAGTTCGAGCCCAGTCCATGAGACAAATCGTCTCCGTCATTCCATTGTGCCGGGCCTGGGCTGGGCCACACGTACCTCGACTCCGTGCCGTCCCTCTGTGGAATTACCTCGGCCGTTACGGTGCCGCGTGCCGGTGCCGGTGCCGGTGCCGCGTGCCGCGTGCCGGCCCACACCGGTCCGCCGCGGCACAATAGACCCCAATCACTCCTGACACAGACGCCACGCAGTCGGGTTCAGGATCGCTCCGGCCTCGCTCCGGCCTCGCTTCAGCCTCGCTCCGCCCCCCCCAGATTAGCAGAATTTGAACATTAGCACATGGGGGCAACATTAGCGAACACCTGTCTGGCCCCCAAACACCTGGCTGCCCCCCCCCCACTCCAAATTTGGTTGCGACGCCCCTGATTGACGCCAACACATTCCTTTTAGGTCGCGAGTCATTCCGATTTGAATGGCCGCCTTTCAACCATGCTGCCACAATCAGGCATACACACATTCAAATCCATCGCCACCATTCTTAAATCAGAATGCGATTTCAAATCAAGAAAGCGCATATCTTTCAGTCGCCATCCAGGCGCAGCGTCGACGCAGACTCCACCGGCATGTGCGCGCAGCCGGGACCGTCGCAATCGGAAAACAGGCGTCAATACAGCAGCACGGGGCCCACATCATCGGTAACGTGCCGTCAGTCAGACCCGCTAACTTTCACAAACGCTCCGACACGTGCGGGCGGCGGGCGGCGCGGGGCGGCGGGGCGGCGGGGCGGCGGGGCGGCGGGGCGGCGGGGCGGGGAGGGGAGGGGCGGGGGCGGAGGCGGGGGAGGCAGGGCGCCGGATAGTCCAATATCGAGGTGACGGATTCGGTGACAGGCGGGATATATTGGCACGGACGACAGCATAAAACGACGCTGATCGGATGGCGCCGCGTGGCCGCCGCCGGCGGAGAAAACCAGCGTCGAGCTCACGTGGCGAGACATCTGGTACGGCGCGGCTGAAACCGGCTTCCATCCTCTACCGGCCGGGTATCTCTACCCGCACCTCATAAAACACCAGCGACTTGTAATTGCCACAGGCCGTGAGCACTGAGCAGGTTTAATGCAATGCGTACCAGGAGCAACGCAGTCACTATTTTCTTCTTCTGCCCGTGAGTCCAGTCGAGCCAAAGCCGCGCTGCGTCCCATCCAGCACCCCACTGAGCTCCTCAGCGTTCCCATTGTTGGCCTGTCTGCTCTCCAGGATCCACCCGACCGTCAGACTTTGGTCAGCCAAGCATGCTCCCTGCTCTCTGCCCGACCCAGACTTTGGTCAGCCAAGCATGCTCCCTGCTCTCTGCCCGACCGTCAGACTTTGGTCAGCCAAGCATGCTCCCTGCTCTCTGCCCGACCGTCAGAGTTTGGTCAGCCAAGCATGCCCCCTGCTCTCTGCCCGACCGTCAGACTTTGGTCAGCCAAGCGCGCTCCCTGCTCTCTGCCCGACCGTCATACTTTGGTCAGCCAAGCATGCTCCCTGCTCTCTGCCCGACCGTCAGAGTTTGGTCAGCCAAGCATGCCCCTTGCTCTCTGCCCGACCGTCAGACTTTGGTCAGCCAAGCATGCTCCCTGCTCTCTGCCCGGCCGTCAGACTTTGGTCAGCCAAGCATGCTCCCTGCTCTCTGCCCGACCGTCAGACTTTGGTCAGCCAATCATGCTCCCTGCTCTCTGCCCGACCGTCAGACTTTGGTCAGCCAAGCATGCTCCCTGCTCTCTGCCCGACCGTCAGACTTTGGTCAGCCAAGCATGCTCCCTGCTCTCTGCCCGACCGTCAGACTTTGGTCAGCCAAGCATGCTCCCTGCTCTCTGCCCGACCGTCATACTTTGGTCAGCCAAGCATGCTCCCTGCTCTCTGCCCGACCGTCAGACTTTGGTCAGCCAAGCAGGTCTCCGACCGTCAGAGTTTGGTCAACCGAGCATGCTCCCTGCTCCCGGGAGTATGGAGGGCAAGACAGGGAGCCGCCAGTCTAGCGAGCCTGCCGGCATGCTCCCTCTTCCATGAGTACGAGCCAGACATGCACGGTCCCTGGCCTAACCGGAGTCTCCCGGGGCTTTGCGCACTCGCTCCACAGCTGGCCGCACAAAAACCATGGCCGTCCGACCAGCGTGTAATCGCGTTAGAGAGCGGCCCGGCCTGGTCGACGGTGGTGTCGCCTGTCGCCATCACATGTCTGCTGCACAAACGAGCTTTTTACACTTTCACGCGAAATTGGCCGTAATTTTCCCTTGCGGACGCCCGGTGCTCAAGCATGTGCTGCTTCCGTTGCGCCACAGTCCGCGTAATCGGCCCGCATTATCCCGGTGGAGAGAAAACGCCCACAGCAAACCTCTTCTACGACCTTGCCAGAGACGTGGTTCAGAAACCGGGCGCGATTTCGTGATACACGCACCACGAGGCCTCTGGAAGGGAGCGATGCTGGTTGCCCATCTGCTCACCAGATGGCACGGCTGAGCCGACGTCGCACTTCCAGCATACATGCACGATTATACCGACATGCGCCATCACTTCACCCCATCTGTCCCAGTAATGGGGTCCGTGTCCCATCATCACCAGATGGCGACATCAGCGGCGGAGTCTGCCGACCTCTCTGAGGACGGCCGGCCACGGACGCACTCCACACTCCCAACACTCAACCACGAACGAACCCCACATCCCGAACACCGCGGGCCACAGATAGACCCCGCACTGCCGGAGGCTGCCAGTGGATGTGGCCTGTCGGCGGCCTCCGGGAGGTTCAGCGGTCAGGTCAAGACGCGGCGAGCCGGCTCCGTTACTTGGGCAGCTGACCCAGCATCACCTGTGGGCTGATCGGTCGGGGCGGGACCGGCCACCGGACCCAGGCTGAACGCCATCACGGCGATACCATCGCAGGCGGCTGTTGTGCCGGGTCGCTGCTTTATTGTCCGCCGTGACCCGGCGATTATCGTCTGGGCTCGCTGACCTGGTGATCAGCCGGCGGTACCGCCCGGCCCCGCCCGGCCCCGCCCGGCCCCGCCCGGCCCCGCCCGGCCCCGCCCGGCCCCGCCCGGCCCCGCCTGACCCGGCCGGCGGTACCGCCCCCGCCCGCCGTCCTTGTCCGCGTGTAACCCTCGCCCACCGTGCTTGTGACACGGCCGATCCAGTGGCCCGGCGGCGGCACGCATTCGGCAGTCTTGTTTGCCGCGAACACGGCAGAGCGCATCACTCGGACGGCGATGATGAGCCCCGGCCAAGAGCCAGTCTGTCTGAAGGGTCACTGACGGCTGCCGCGCGGAGTCTCAGGCATCACCACATGGAGATCGCCCACTCTGGCCACGGCGTCGGCACCGTCCCGGCGCCGCCGCCGCCGGCAGTTGGAAGTCGGTATATCCCGCACCCGACCATCCGTGATTACTCCTCCCACTGAGGCCAGCTATTAATCAACAGGTGGTAATGAGGAACGCAGAGCAGTTCATAGCGAGCGGTCAGAGCTGTGGGGTCCGATTAACCACGGAAACTGGCAGGTTCCCTAGGCGAGAAAGTGCCATTAAAGGCACGCGCGTAACAAGGGTCTCTGGCTCGCTCTATAGGGTAAACGCATTCCCGGATGATTTGGATGCCAACCCTATTTACAACGAATGGTAGCGAGTGTGGTATCACAAGATAAATCGACAGCAACAGTGGTGCGTTAGTGGCATTTCACCCAATTATTCAACCGGGTCAAACGTTACGTGAAAAATGCGATTCAGCTCCCAAATTACCCCAGAATCTCTCCGCTGGCGAGCGTTCTAGTGACCAGGTGACCTAGACAATGATCACCAGTTAATTACCGGATTATTGTTTTATGCCGTGTTTAGTGCCGGTATTATTCCGACCGACCCAATCGTGAGCCTTTGATGTACCGCCAGCTGTGGGTCAGTTGGTCACGCCATATTCAGGAGAGCGACTACCACTGTCTAACCCACTGATAGGACCGACCACGAGCTGGCACATTAACTTCACGGCGTGAGAGGCGAGTGTGTACACTAGCACGTACCGTGGGGGAGTGAAATTCTAGATTTCGAGATTTCATGCTTGATTTCATTCGGGTCATGGCCCGATTCTTTTCACTTGCATCCTTATCCCGGGCCTATCGCCGTGTCGCGTCTTTCCACGATATCTCTGCGTCTGATCAGCCGGCTTTCTAGCGGTGTACTCGGAATGGATCGGGCAGCGTCGCGCACGTATCGCAGTTACGCCCAGGACAACAGTGACATCCCGGCGGGAACGCACACTATGTCGGGCAGACATGCCGCCCCCCATCCGACGCGGCCGTACTCCCATTTATCTACCAGCACCACGCAGAACACACACACCAACCTCCACACGGCCCACAGGTTCAACACTCGGACCATTGCCTGACATCCGCGGTCAGGCGCAACTTGCAGGCGACGCTGCACAATGTGCACCCACAGTCCCAGTGTGCACTGTGGTCTGCACGCTCCAAGTCCCAGTGTGCACTGTGGTCTGCACGCTCCAAGTCCCAGTGTGTACTGTGGTCTGCACGCTCCAAGTCCCAGTGTGCACTGTGGTCTGCACGCTCCAAGTCCCAGTGTGCACTGTGGTCTGCACGCTCCAAGTCCCAGTGTGCACTGTGGTCTGCACGCTCCAAGTCCCAGTGTGCACTGTGGTCTGCACGCTCCAAGTCCCAGTGTGCACTGTGGTCTGCACGCTCCAAGTCCCAGTGTGCACTGTGGTCTGCACGCTCCAAGTCCCAGTGTGCACTGTGGTCTGCACGCTCCAAGTCCCAGTGTGCACTGTGGTCTGCACGCTCCAAGTCCCAGTGTGCACTGTGGTCTGCACGCTCCAAGTCCCAGTGTGCACTGTGGTCTGCACGCTCCAAGTCCCAGTGTGCACTGTGGTCTGCACGCTCCAAGTCCCAGTGTGCACTGTGGTCTGCACGCTCCAAGTCCCAGTGTGCACTGTGGTCTGCACGCTCCAAGTCCCAGTGTGCACTGTGGTCTGCACGCTCCAAGTCCCAGTGTGCACTGTGGTCTGCACGCTCCAAGTCCCAGTGTGCACTGTGGTCTGCACGCTCCAAGTCCCAGTGTGCACTGTGGTCTGCACGCTCCAAGTCCCAGTGTGCACTGCGGTCTGCACGCTCCAAGTCCCAGTGTGCACTGCGGTCTGCACGCTCCAAGTCCCAGTGTGCACTGTGGTCTGCACGCTCCAAGTCCCAGTGTGCACTGTGGTCTGCACGCTCCAAGTCCCAGTGTGCACTGTGGTCTGCACGCTCCAAGTCCCAGCGTTCAGTGCAGTCTACACACTCGCACCAGTCCGGCGTTCAGTGCAGTCGCGTGCCTGGATGAACGGTGGCTTTCGCGAGCTGATTTATTCCGCTGGCTCGCTCGATGTTTGTGTGCGCGGCTGGCTGACAGGACGGCAGTGATGATTGAACTGCTACGCCAGAGAGTCCGAGCGGTACGCATTGTACGAACCGCGTCTGGATAGGCGGGGAGGCGGGGAGGCGGGGAGGCGGGGAGGCGGGGAGGCGGAGGCGGGGAGGCGGTGGCGGTGGCGGGGAGGCGGGGAGGCGGGGAGGCGGAGGCGGGGAGGCGGTGGCGGTGGCGGTGGCGGTGGCGGTGGCGGTGGCGGTGGCGGTGGCAGCGGCGGTGGCGATGGCGATGGCGATGGCGGTGGCGGTGGCGGGGAGGCGGAGGCAGCGGCGGTGGCGATGGCGATGGCGGTGGCGGTGGCGGTGGCGGTGGCGGTAGTGGCGTGTCGGAGAGGCAGGCAGCGGGAGGAGGCGGTAGGGTTACGACACCCCCTCCCCGGCTCCTCCCGCGGGTGGTGACGTTATCGTGGAGATGTGTCACGTCACGTCATGTCATGGTACGGCAGAGCGGAGCTGAGCAGGCTACTCGTAACGGTGGGACGTGTCCCTGATATGAGTGATGTTTGCCCAGTGAGATGCGACACGGGCCCGGAGGGCTAAAGTCGGGGATACGCCAGCAGTGCACTAGCGAAAGTTGCGCAGGTACTACGAACAGGAGCAGAACATATACGGAACAGACGCAGAACATACGCTGAACAGACGCAGAAAATACGCTGAACAGACGCAGAACATACGTTGAACAGACGCAGAACATACGCGGAACAGACGCAGAACATGCAGGCAGCAGACAAGCGCCAACTCTCTCCCCTCTCTCCCACTCTCTCCTCTACGGCGTCGGAGATGAGGTAATTATAGGCACTGAACTCCTGTAATGGACCCTTAAGAGTCGTTCGTAGTTCTAAAACTGTGCTCTTCGGTCATGGAAAGCCTCATCTGTAATCAATTATACAGTGTTGTCGGGCCCGTGACCCCGGTATAAAATACACGATGTGCTAGCATTTACACGCTGCTTTCACGAGCTCTTCAGGACACATACGTTTTAATCTTGGAAGTACGCCATGGGTACCGCAAAATCTCCATTTTTAAGGCTTGCTCACCAAACCAATTGTAATTTGTGATGTGAAAAGTTACAATGCATTTAATATTTGGTGAACAGTAAATAGTACCCAACCTCCATATTCCCACTCCATATTCTCATGCATGCACATTTTCAATGATTTGATAGGTACTGACAGAGTTATTCATCAGTTTAAAATAGATGATACGGTGCCTTTGAATAATGCATGGTGCATGAATATGCATGCGATAATGCATGAATACCAGTGCACAAGTCATATGCAAACAATAGGGGCATTGAACTGTCAAAAGATGGTCAACAAACGAAAGCTGAGCTGCATTCTTTACCCCGCGCTAGTCAAATTTCTCGATTCGAAATTGGAACTAGGTTCGGGACGTACGCTACTTAAACCCGTTTAGCCGAGGCCCGATACCATCGTCTTGTGGACCAGCCTCAATCCGGGTCAGAGCGTTTAGACTCCACCACGCCCAGTTTCCAGTTACACTCATTGCGACGTGAGCATCAGGTCATTCATAAATCATACCCACCTGAATGTGACGTTAGTCGTACGTCACATTCAGTACGTGTGGTGGTGCCACCTAGCAGACAACCAACGTACTAATGTTTCTCCCAGGGTCCGCAGAGGCAGATCACACGAAGAGTCTCTGTCTTCTAGATGGCGCTGCTGGTAGTAACCCAAGCAAGTATCGCCCAGACCCACTCCCAGCCACAAGTTGTAGGTGGCGCTGTCAACATACATATACCACACAAAGGGAGCGCTCGCAGCAAAAAGCGACCTCCAGTTCACCATGGGACTGAGTGCTGGCTTTTCACGAGCATTCTTTGTCTGTGACTATTATAAAAGACGGCTGATGCGAGACGACCGCAAGGACAAAGACTCCACACGTGAGCTCCTTCCTCCGTGCCCGTAGCTTTGTCGACAGAACGGCGAGACTCCTGTGGACACCGGGAACCATTTCCTCTCTGACCAGGCATAGATGGATTTAGGCAGTCCATTGTGCGCCATACTCTGAATCATCACCGACCGTGTTACATTTTTTTCCAGATTTGCACACAAACAGGTATCGGAAAGTGCATAGGATTGGACAGAATTATCAAAATACAGTCTGGTGTTGCGATTCACAAGCCATGTCTCGCAGTTCAAACCCATATATATATATTTTTTATTATTTTTATTATTTAGTTCGAATGTTTTTGTATGGATGGATTTCCGAGGTCAGGAACCAAGCTAAGCAGAGCTTGTTGCACAGGTCCTGACCTCACCACCCGATCGCGCAATTCCTGTTGGCCGGCAGAATTTAGAGACGAAAGTTTTACGTGCCCGACATACCTGGACACGGTCCGCCCCGGTCACTGACGTCACCTGACCTTGAGTGCGACCGCTGCCACCGGCCGCAAGCCACCCCAGTCAGGAGCAAATAGCGAGCGCCGAAGCGACTCGAACCCGGGCTGCCACTACCGGGATAGGTCAGAAGTCCAGCGCTCTCCCACTGAGCTACAGGGGCGGATTTTGAAGGAGATTGCATTGGGAGCAATGTATACTGAATCGGAACACTGAATAAGATTCTGCACTTCCGGCAATAGTGGGGAACGTCTATTCATGGCAACATCGAGACCAGCGTTACCGGGAAAATTTTCCGCAACAACCCAATATTTTACCATATTTCCACGTCCATTACAAAAACGCCCAGCCCCAAATCCCAAGCATTTGGCTCCAAACCCAATGCACGGTAACATTTAGCGAGTCAGCAACGCTAGCAACAGACGGTGACTGGCCAACCGGCCGGGACCTACCTAGTGCCGACTGTCTCGAGTAGACGTCCTCCCGCAGTGACTGCGTCTCGCTGAGGTCATCCTCTTCGCCGTGCTCGCCGCCGTCCCCGTCCTCTTCCTCCTCCTCCTCCAACAGCGTCGGAGGAGGGGCCATCTCGTATCCCCACTGCTTTCGGAATGCCTTGCCGCCGCCGTCCAGCCGAACCCGCGGCAGGTCCAGGAACAACGAGTCGCCGATCTGAAATCAACAACACATGTATACCTACGTCAACGAATAAATACAAATTAAACCTGTGAAACTCAAACGGGTATATTTAAGAGGACTAGAAGAACGAGCAGGGATATATGTATTATTTTAACCCCGGTATGCTCATACAAAACAAGCAGAGAGAGAATATGCCACATCAGGCGCCGTGGGGTACCGACTACGTCATACTTGTGAGACAAAAAATGTTGGGAATTCCATCAGCTCAGGTTGTCTGAACCCCGAAGGTCGGAACAAACAGGCGCTTGTCAGACTGGCTGCATCCAGTACAGTGGTAACACGGGAAAGGAGCACCGCACACCGCAGACCGAGCCCACCCCCAGCGCCAGCCGCCAGCCGTCTAGACCAGGGGTTCTCAACCTTTGTTGGTCTATTTTCCACTTTATGTCGACCGAGCCTAACATCTTCCTCGAACAAAGAGATTAGTAAACTATTCAAATCAATTTGGCAGTTACACAATATTTCACTTAGAGAGAAATGTTCAGAATATTGTTTATCATAACTTTGGAAACATTGATATTTTTGTGCATCTCAGTTAGTATTTGTGCGCTCTTCCATACTTGAGGGCAAACTTGTCCATCATTCCCTTGTTATTTTCCCTCGGGCCCTCAAATCCCCCACAGAGGGGAATTCCTTCCGGTTGAGAGCCCCTGGTCTGGACGGCAGACAGGCGCATCTGTGTTGGTGTCTGGCCTGCTTGCCGGCGGTCTGATGACGTCACAATGTCTCATGCCGCCGCCGCCGCCGCCGGCAACACACGGCTGACAAAGCGGACACACTTGTTACGGGCTGCAGGTGTCTCAGCGATGGAAACCGCACCGAGATGGGAGCGGGAGGCGTCCGGGGACGGCAGAGACGCGTCAGTCAACGCGCTCAGAAGGGGTCATGGATGGGAGGCCGGGGTGGGGGAGGTGTCCGGGGACGGCAAAGACGCGTCAGTCAACGCGCTGAGAAGGGGTCGTGGTTGGGGGGTCGGGGGGGGGGGGGGGACGGCGGAGACGCGTCAGTCAACGCGCTGATAATGGGTCGTGGTTGGGGGGGGGGGGGGGAGGCGTCCGGGGACGGCAGAGACGCGTCAGTCAACGCGCTGAGGATGGGTCGTGGTTGGGGGGGGGGGGGGGCGTCCGGGGACGGCAGAGACGCGTCAGTCAACGCGCTCAGAATGGGTAGTGGTTGGGTGGCCGGGGGGGGGGGGGGGAGGCGTCCGGGGACAGCAGAGATGCGTCAGTCAACGCGCTCAGAATGGGTCGTGGTTGGGGGGCCGGGGTGGTGGGGGGGGGGGGGGGGGGGAGGCGTCCGGGGACGGCAGAGACGCGTCAGTCAACACGCTGATAATGGGTCGTGGTTGGGGGGTCGGGATGGGGGGGGGGGGGGGGCGTCCGGGGACGGCAGAGACACGTCAGTCAACGCGCTGAGAATGGGTCATGGTTGGGGGGTCGTGGTTGGGGGATCGGGATGGGGAGGCGTCCGGGGACGGCAGAGACGCGTCAGTCAACGCGCTGAGAATGGGTCGTGGTTGGGGGGCCGGGATGGGGGGGGGGGGGGGGGAGGACAGACACTAGCCATTATCGTGTCGTGTGTCACGATCTGGTCTGAGTCACACAACAGGCTGGCGTCGGCGGTAATATAACCCTCTGGGACAGGCGGCTCCTGAGGAAACCCGAGTACAAGGCCAAACAGATCGATCAAAATAAGCATACTGATGTGTCACTGGCCTTCGCGATTCCGAATAAACACAGCGCTAAGGAGCTGTCAGAATTGACTCGAACGGGTGTATTGACGCTCAGGAAATGAGCCGATTCAGTTATGTTTGCTTAGCTCAAATGTAAAGCTGTTGACTATGAACGCCGTCGAATTGGCGACTTCACTGCGCTAATCACCTTGAACACTGGACCTTGAGCACTGCGTCGTTATCGGTAAGCGTCACCCAACTCTAGCACGTACAATAGTTTCGTTGCCAACAATGGCGCAGGTGCGACAGACCAGGTGCCCCAGGACGTTATGAAACACGCGGCCAACTGACACTTAAATCACAGCGGGACCAGAGTGACGGGGACAGCCATTATATCCTGGCAGGACAGCGGCACCAACATGGGTGTCGTTTTCTATAGGCCTGGTAGGCAGGGGCCCCGGAACAGGGGGGGGGGGGCAGCGGGGACGCTTGCCCCCCCCCCAACATCTGGACCGGGGGGGGGGGGGGGGGGGGGGGGGGGCGGCGCCCCCCAACTTCGGTGAGCAGAAGTTTCCCTAAAAATGAGCACTTCCAATTTTCTTCACAAAAAGTTATTTAAAATATGAAAGCCTGCTTATGTCACTTTCATTTTTTTTATTTTTTTTAGCATGTCATAAGTATTATTATTATATAGCTTTACCTTTATAGCAGTGTCGTATACTTTTCTTTCCCTCCCTTTTCCCATTGAATGTTGTATGAGATATAATGGAAAACTTTGGTAGCAGTACATTTGGTAGCAGTTGTCTGCTTGGCGCGTCGTCATTAAAATGACGCACTGACGCAGTGGCGGATCTACGGTTGGGCAAAATGGGCAATTGCCCCCACCCCTCCCCCCAAACCACCTGAAATCGGCGCAAAATTGACACATTGCCTGATATAGAAGCAAATCTAAGCAACTTTTACTAAGGAAAGTTTGTTTTAAATCAGCTATCAATGCATAAGCAAGCGAAATCCGATGAGTTTTCAGAATTATGTGAGACTTTTTGGAATTTTGCCCCCCAACTCCCGTTCTGGATCTGCTGCTGCACTGACGGCGATAAACATCTGCTGCATTTTGTTTATAAGTTTATCCCACGTCAACGTTACGGATGTGGTCAAACTGGCGTGCGGCCCTCTGGCTGTCCTCGCTGTCTCTGCCGACGGGGTGGCAATTGCAAGCAAGAGTTATCGTAAATGTCGTAGGTTACCGTGATACGGTGATGAAGCGGTCGGTGCAGCCCCCACTGGTGGGCTTCTTCAAGCACACAAAAAGTCAGGCGTCAGGTACGAGTATTTTATCAGACGGACAGGCGGGTTTACAAAGCATACGGTTCATAGTAGGAAAAAGAAGGTGGCATGATCCCCCACTTTTTCATATTTTTTTAATTTTTATGTTAACCCGCGCCATGCCGGGGGCGGGGCGTTTAGACGCACCCCCCCCCAAGGTTTCTCGAGGATAGCGAAAAAACGGCGGCGCGCCGTTTTTGCCGTTTCAGAAACGGCGCACGGCGCAGAGCGCCACCGTTTCAAAAACGGCACACGGCGCACGGCGAACAGCGCCGCCGTTTCAGCCGCCGTTTTTGGCACACCTGTTTGGGCATCAATTACCCACAATGTGTGCAATTCTTGACCACGGGTCATCTCAGGTCAGATCACGTGACCACACCTACAAATAAGTTTGCGGTCGTACCACAGCCACAGTTTTAGGCCGATCGGTTTCAAACTTACAGGATTTCATAAGGTCATAGGTACCTACAATTCGAATATCTAAGATTTTGAATATCGGTGACCTAAAGTCGATTGTCGGGTCAATTTAGTGACCTCCCATTATATAAGTCAATGGGAAATATTAACATGTTTCTTATTCCGAGGATACGCATGATATCAGTCCAATTCTTTCTGTATCATGTTATCATAGGCTATTATCGATGATCCAGGTTCAATTTTTGTTCAGTGACCCCTACAGGGTCAGCCGAGGGATCAGCTGAGGTCACCAACACTTTTTGTGTCAATAACTCTCTATAGAATGAAGATAAAGAAGTGAAACCGGCATACATGTGTTTGTCTCGTCGATACACGTTTCCCAATATGCAACATGACCTACTTGGATCGCCCCTTGACCTTGACCTTAGGTCAAAGTTATAAATTGACCTAAACTGGTCCAAAAGAATGTGATTCGAAGCACTTTGACAAGACGAACATGATGTCATCACAATTATTGCCGTATCTTTATTAGGTAAAAAGTTATTTGCGAACGTTTTGCCAACAAAATAGCCCTTTTGACATTTGATGACCTCTGGAGCCCAAACTATTAACCTGAGATAAAATTGATGACATGTTATGATTGAATATTTCAAGACCTTTCTATTGTTTTTTTCTCTCTCGTTTGTTCCTAGCTATCATAGTTCCCGATATATTTGGGGGTTTCTGGAGCGATGTCCTAAAACTGGAAAATCTGACCTTTGATGACCTCTGGTGACCTCAATATTGACCTGAATAAAACAATGTAGAAATAGTTTCAAAGTTGTTTTTGATGAACTTTCGAACCGTGTTTTCGGTTTTCCAATGAGGAAAATTTGACAACGAAAAGGTGCACCAAGATTAGAAGTGAGAAGATTGCCAAAACAAAATATTTGGTTTCGCCCCCACCCCCCAACTTTAAAATCGTTCCCGGGACCCTGCTGGTAGGGCCAGGGCCCTACCAGTAATGCCACATTTTAGCACTAGGCCTATGGCGTTGCATGGCAAGAACGACCTTCAAATCTATAAAGTTAGTATTGGGCCCTACCAATCATTTTCAGGACACGAAGGCCCTGGGCAGCAACACTGACATATCTATACTGGTGCGGAGCGGCGTCATTTAGCTCTCTTAGCAGCTGAGCGGCGGCATTCAGCTCTCTTAGCAGCTGAGCGGCGGCATTCAGCTCTCTTAGCAGCTGAGCGGCGGCATTCAGCTCTCTTAGTAGCTGAGCGGCGGCATTCAGCTCTCTTAGCAGCTGAGCGGCGGCATTCAGCTCTCTTAGCAGCTGAGCGGCGGCATTCAGCTCTCTTAGCAGCTGAGCGGCGGCATTCAGCTCTCTTAGCAGCTGAGCGGCGGCATTCAGTTCTCTTAGCAGCTGAGCGGCGGCATTCAGCTCTCTTAGCAGCTGAGCGGCGGCATTCAGCTCTCTTAGCAGCTGAGCGGCGGCATTCAGCTCTCTTAGCAGCTGAGCGGCGGCATTCAGCTCTCTTAGCAGCTGAGCGGCGGCATTCAGCTCTCTTAGCAGCTGAGCGGCGGCATTCAGCTCTCTTAGCAGCTGAGCGGCGGCATTCAGCTCTCTTAGCAGCTGAGCGGCGGCATTCAGCTCTCTTAGCAGCTGAGCGGCGGCATTCAGTTCTCTTAGCAGCTGAGCGGCGGCATTCAGCTCTCTTAGCAGCTGAGCGGCGGCATTCAGCTCTCTTAGCAGCTGAGCGGCGGCATTCAGCTCTCTTACAGCTGAGCGGCGGCATTCAGCTCTCTTAGCAGCTGAGTGGCGGCATTCAGCTCTCTTAGCAGCTGAGCGGCGGCATTCAGCTCTCTTAGCAGCTGAGCGGCGGCATTCAGCTCTCTTAGCAGCTGAGCGGCGGCATTCAGCTCTCTTAGCAGCTGAGCGGCGGCATTCAGCTCTCTTAGCAGCTGAGCGGCGGCATTCAGCTCTCTTAGCAGCTGAGCGGCGGCATTCAGCTCTCTTAGCAGCTGAGCGGCGGCATTCAGCTCTCTTAGCAGCTGAGCGGCGGCATTCAGCTCTCTTAGCAGCTGAGCGGCGGCATTCAGCTCTCTTAGCAGCTGAGCGGCGGTATTCAGCTCTCTTAGCAGCTGAGCGGCGGCATTCAGCTCTCTTAGCAGCTGAGCGGCGGCATTCAGCTCTCTTAGCAGCTGAGCGGCGGCATTCAGCTCTCTTAGCAGCTGAGCGGCGGCATTCAGCTCTCTTAGCAGCTGAGCGGCGGCAGCGGCCCAGATGCCAGAATTAAGGGGAGGCACTCAGCATATTCCACACGGGAAGTACGGCAATTACATTCTGTCGGGACGTCATCGGCTTCAGCAGTAGCCCAGATACTAGTGCGAAGAGGCGCCACTCAGCCTTCTCAGAACGGGAAGAGTAACGTTCCTCAGGCGACTGGAGTCAGCCGACTCGACTGGCAACGCTCACCTGCACCAACTCGCTTGATATCCGCCACTCGACGACATCCTAATATCGGATACAGCTCGCCAGCCAGCTCTCTGCGGAGCGGCTGATTACCCGTCTCCAGCCTCTCTGGCGGACTGTCAAGTGCCCATATAAGGCACTCCAGCCGGCTTCAGAGGCAGACGACCGGCCAGCTCATACCCTGCCCCGTGAATCCCACATCCCTCATCCACATCCACGGCTGAACCAGTTGCTAAGGGCGAACAAAAACAGCTTCAAAACGTATAAGTAATGCGTTGAAAGCGGAAAGCTCTTGTGAAGCCAATACATGTATTGAGATTAATTTTGCTTTTTAAACCATTTGTGCTTTTTGAAAAGCCTCAATAAGTTCACAGACCATCGGCCGTTGCCCCGGAAATTGACAGCCTTTACCTTCCCCGCGTCATACAGCAACAGGTGCGGTCCGGGTAAAGTAACTAACTTGTGTCGCCCCTGACACAAACACTAACATCTCCTGCAAGCCGCCACGCTAGCTGTGACAGGTGCGGTCCGGGTAAAGTGACTAACTTGTGTCGCCCCTGACACAAACACTAACATCTTCTGCAAGCCGCCACGCTAGCTGTGACAGGTGCGGTCCGGGTAAAGTGACTACCTTGTGTCGCCCCTGACACAAACACTAACATCTTCTGCAAGCCGCCACGCTAGCTGTGACAGGTGCGGTCCAGGTAAAGTGACTAACTTGTGTCACCTCCGCTGACGTCACACACACATACCGTCCACTATCGTAAACATCGTAACATCATATCAACATCACCAGGCGCGATATCTTTACGATCAGTTCAAAGGAGGCGGGATAGCCGTATGTCGTCCTAAAATTGCCCCCACTGCAATGCAGGCAGACACACTCACTCCGCTATCCAAACAGCATTCAGCCCCGACCGAGGTAGGGTGGCCGTGGCCGCGGCGAAATGGCCCCACAAAGTGCGCCTAACAGCCTGTTCATCGTCAGCGCAGGCGGGGGAGCTGGTGCCGCTCCCGCCGCAGCGCTAATATAATGGTGAGTAACGCCGGCGATGAAAGCAAAGCCAGCCAACCGACCATCCGAATGACGGGCAGCTGACCTTCCGAATGACGGGCAATGTGAGGTGACAAAAACAGAGCTCTGCGCACCAAATGGAGGCACGTCGCTGGTCGGGTACGAACGGCACGAGCGGTCAAACCGGCCTGGCCGCCGCACACACTGACGACAGCACGACACGGCACGACACACGATACACATGACACGGTACGACACACGACACACATGACACGGCACGACACACGTCACACATGACACGGCACGACACACGATACACATGACACGGCACGACACACACCACACATGACACGGCACGACACACGACACGCCACACATGACACGGCACAACACACGACACGCCACACATGACACGCACGACACACGACACGGCACACATGACACGGCACGACACACGACACGCCACACATGACACGGCACGACACGCCACACATGACACGGCACGACACAAGATACACATGACACGGCACGACACACGACACGCCACACATGACACGACACACGACACGCCACACATGCCAAGGCACGACACACGTCACGCCACACATGACACGGCACGACACACGACACGCCATACATGACACGGCACGACACACGATGCACATGACACGGCACGACACACGACACGCCACACACATGACACGACACACGACACGACACACATGACACGACACACGACACGCCACACATGACACGGCACGACACACGACACGCCACACATGACACGGCACGACACACGACACGCCACACATGACACGACACACGACACGCCACACATGACACGGCACGACACACGATACACATGACACCGCACGTCACATGACACGCCACACAGACACCGCACGTCACATGACACTGCGGATACGTCACATGCCATGTTCGTGTTGTTCCCCAGTTGGATCGGACGGGGTGCGCGGCGGTTGCGGCGGCGGCGGCAGTAATGGTGTTTACATAGCAGTTAGAAATTAGTGGAGGATTAGTGGAGGATTGTCTACTATTTGGTAGGGTGCTTTTCTTTGGTGGAAATCACTAGAATACAGACAATAATCGATGCCAATTGGTCTTCCGGATGGGTTTAGTGCATAAAAGTTGGTAATTATGCGATAAATTTGTTTAAAACACCTTAATCGTCATTTTGAGGTTCCCTTCATTTTATTATTATGACCGCCCTTTCCCTTTGTTAGTAGCCATATATGGCAGCCTACAGCCATTTGAGATGGCCGTACTGTGCCATATCTGTGATCCTCTATATCGATTTGCGCTGAGTGTGGGAGGAAAAGGCGGTGATGCGACTCTGTGATGCACGACCGGCCGGCTAGCACTATCAACTGGAGTTGTTGCAGCAGTTTGCCGCCAGGGACCGCTAGTGAGCCAGGGTGTGATGACGTCGCAAGCAAATGGTAACAGTTAAATATTTAACGCTAAATGTGTATTTATTTATTTGTTTATAAATAAATCAATATTTAGCAGTACTATTTGCTTGCGACGTCATAACACCCTGGCTCATTAGCGGTCCCTGGCGGCCAACTTCTGCAACAACTCCAGTTGATAGCACTTCTCCAGCCGACCGGCACTTCTCGGCCAAGGTCCTGGATACTCTTCTCGGCGCCTAGGTTTCCTGTAAGTGTTTGAATGTTGTATATCAGTATATGAGTATATACAGAGTTGCTGTTATTTTGGTATATCTCCTATGTGCATTTCATACATTAACTACTGCAGCTAACTTCAGTTAAAACCGGGATTTGGAGCTGTCAGCCTTCCAAAAAATGGCGCATACGTCGAAGTTTAGTTCAAAACAATAGTTATGGAGGTAGAGCGAGACAAATTCGCAGTAGGTATGATTTTTAACTTAAAAGAGTTGTTCTCATGTCGAAAATAACATGTTTTTCACAGTGTATTCGGACGCAATGCAATAGAATACTCGCACGATTCAATCAATTGACGCACCTGCGCCATAGTTGTGATCAAATGAGGCGAAGGGAAACTTTAACTTCCCTTTATTAGTAGCCGAACCTCCACTAGTACTTAATTGCTATGTAAACACCATTAGTGTCGGAGAAATACAGGGCTGTCCTGTGGGCCGGTGCGGAAATGCAGTACCACCAGCAGGACTCGGGACAGTCCCTCCGCCCGCAGAGACGACCTGAAGACAGTGAGCAGTGGGTGGTGGTAGCAGGCCGTATATATCGAACTGTTCCGCTCCCGGGCCTGCCAGCCGCACCGCTAGGCGCTACCCCAAACACCTCCACCCAGCCGGGGCCGGCCCGGCTCTTTGCATACTGATTACCGTTCATCACAGACTGCGAGCAGGGCGGCCGAGCCTCTCCCAGATCTGCCTGGCAGCGCTGGCCGCGCCTCTCCCATATCTGACCTGGCAGCGCTGGCCGCGCCTCTCCCAGATCTGACCTGGCAGCGGCTGTGCCGCCAGCAGAGGCCGAGGCTGCACTGATCGGGCTGGGTGTGAGGTGAGAGATGCCACAGATACCGACCACATAAACCAGGCCTGCAACAGGCTGCACACAAGATGGAAGGAGCCGGAAGACGTCTATACCACAGAGCGTGGCTCTCAACGCCTGTTCTTTGGAAGACATCTGAAACCATCAAATGTATCAACCAGTGTATCTACTAATCAGTGCATTTATTTTGCATCTATTAGTAACCGTGAATGGACACTGAATGAGTGCATTGCATGACATTAGTGTCAACTCGGAGTCCTGAGTCCGAACTGAATGCAGGCGTGGGCGTAAGCAGCCCGCAGCCCGCCCCGGTGTGCTTCGAGCTGGGAGCCGGCGTCGCAGCAGGCGGCCTGGTAGCTGTCACTGGTAGGGGGCCTGGTAGCTGACTGGTAGGGAGCTGGTACCTGTGACTGGTAGGGGGCCTGGTAGCTGTGACTGGTAGGGGGCCTGGTAGCTGACTGGTAGGGAGCTGGTACCTGTGACTGGTAGGGGGCCTGGTAGCTGTGACTGGTAGGGGGCCTGGTAGCTGTGACTGGTAGGGGGCCTGGTAACTGACTGGTAGGGAACTGGTACCTGTGACTGGTAGGGGGCCTGGTAGCTGTGACTGGTAGGGGCCTGGTAGCTGTGACTGGTAGGGGGCTGGTAGCTGTGACTGGTAGGGGGCCTGGTAACTGACTGGTAGGGAGCTGGTACCTGTGACTGGTAGGGGGCCTGGTAGCTGTGACTGGTAGGGGGCCTGGTAACTGACTGGTAGGGAGCTGGTACCTGTGACTGGTAGGGGGCCTGGTAGCTGTGACTGGTAGGGGGCCTGGTAGCTGACTGGTAGGGAGCTGGTACCTGTGACTGGTAGGGGGCCTGGTAGCTGTGACTGGTAGGGGGCCTGGTAGCTGTGACTGGTAGGGGCCTGGTAGCTGTGACTGGTAGGGGGCTGGTAGCTGTGACTGGTAGGGGGCCTGGTAACTGACTGGTAGGGAGCTGGTACCTGTGACTGGTAGGGGGCCTGGTAGCTGTGACTGGTAGGGGGCCTGGTAACTGACTGGTAGGGAGCTGGTACCTGTGACTGGTAGGGGGCCTGGTAGCTGTGACTGGTAGGGGGCCTGGTAGCTGACTGGTAGGGAGCTGGTACCTGTGACTGGTAGGGGGCCTGGTAGCTGTGACTGGTAGGGGGCCTGGTAACTGACTGGTAGGGAGCTGGTACCTGTGACTGGTAGGGGGCCTGGTAGCTGTGACTGGTAGGGGGCCTGGTAACTGACTGGTAGGGAGCTGGTACCTGTGACTGGTAGGGGGCTGGTAGCTGTGACTGGTAGGTGGCCTGGTAGCTGTGACTGACAGGGGGCCGGCCGCTCACGCGAAGCTCGGTATGGCGCGGCATCCCAACTCCATGCCTCAGTCGGGAGGCTTCTGAAGCTACTACAGTCGGGAGGCTTCTGAAGCTACTACAGTCGGGACAGACATACACCTACAGCTGTGTACCGGAGCTGTGTACCGGAGCTGTGTACTGGAGCTGTTGTGTACAGGAGCTGTGTACCGGAGCTGTGTACCGGAGCTGTGTACCGGAGCTGCAGCAGCTGTGGCCGTGCAGCAGCAATCAGCAACAGAGCTGCACTGTGACGGTATGCGACGTGGGGAACGGGGCACAAGGACCGGGAGGGAGGCATCCCTCATGTCACTCAAGCCGAGACGTGTGCCCGGCTGCAGCTGCACTGTGGCGGTACGAGACATGGGGATCGGGGCACAGGGACCGGGAGGGAGGCATCCCTCATGTCACTCAAGCCGAGACGTGTGTCCGGCTGCAGCTGCACTGTGACGGTACACGACACGGGCACAGGGACCGAAAAGGCATTCCTCATCCTCATGTCACTCAGGACGAGACTGAAGCAGAAGGAGCTGTCAAAGCCAGACGGGACATCGAGGTCGGTAGTTTTGTGCGTCATTCAAACCATGCCATACCAAGGTCTGGCCAGCGCCGCCGACCGAAACATGGCACGATTTCACAGCGCTAATCGGGATCCACGCTGAGCCGATCTGACCGCAAAGTGACCGCAAACTGTCGACCAGTCCATCAGCGTTTGACGGCAGCCGCGCAGTCTGGTGCCATCTGTGGTGGGAGCCCGTGAGAACACCACCGCAGTCTCCCACGGCTCAGGACCGCCTCAGGCTGGACGTCGCTTCAGACTCCCCGGCCACGGCGGAAGCGGGCTCAGCCGGCGACGGAACGGCCGGCGGCGGCGTGTCTGACCTTGACCTTGGCAGCAGGGTCAGACGGGTCGCCGGCCGCTCCCCGGAGGTTAGCGTCGTGAAAACACTGCAGGGGGCGGCGCCGCGGCGCAGTACCTCCAGCATCCGGCACGGCACCATCGCAACACGCCAGCCCCATACATGCTCGCTTCTCGTGCTAAATCGTCCTCTTGTGCTTTTGCAGCACATCCGGACAGCCAAAGCCAGCCAACGAAACGAATACCCATCGAATGCGCAGCAACCTATCGCACACGACGATAACTTATGTTGGACATATCGAACGACTGCGCAGGCAAAGTGCATTGCTTGATTCAGTACGGTTCCGATTCCAAACAGATGACACAGTGGTGACGTCATCAACCGACACGCCCCTCGAACACCAGCGCAGGTCAGCAGCAGAAGTGACGGAGGCAGGGGTACACCGGTACAGAGTCCGGCCACAGAGACCCCACCGGTACAGAGTCCGGCCAGAGACCCGGCCCCGGCGGCGGACAGTCAGATGCAGGCACCGCAGGCCGGCCCGCTGACCGGCCCGCTGACCGGCCTACCTGAGCCTGTGTCCCAGTAACGGTGCCTCCGAGATAGGTGGACAGGTCACGGTCAGGTCACGGGATGCAGGCACCGCAGGCCGGCCCGCTGACCGGCCTATCTGAGCCTGTGTCCCAGTAACGGTGCCTCCGAGATAGGTGGACAGGTCCGCACACAGCACAGCAGACAGAGCGCCCGTCATCTGTCTCTAGCTGGGTGGGCACCAGGGGTGCCGGGCGGTGACGGTGTCTAGCACAGACCGTGACTGGACAATCTCAGGACCTCAGACCATTGGATCGCAACGCGCTGAGCCGCTGAAAGCTGACGCAAGCCAATGTCACAATCGGCGGAGGATACCGCAGACCTGACCGTGACCTGTCCACGACCTAACTGTGACCTGGCGGCGACCTGACGGTCACCTTACCGTGACCTGATCTGACCGTGACCTGTCCACGACCTAACTGTGACCTGGCGGCGACCTGCCGGTCACCTTACCGTGACCTGATCTGACCGTGACCTGTCCACGACCTAACTGTGACCTGGCGGTGACCTGACGGTCACCTTACCGTGACCTGTCCACAACCTAACTGTGACCTGACGGCGACCTGACGGTCACCTTACCGTGACCTGGCCGTGACCTGGCCGTGACCTGTCTGTGACCTGACCGTAGCCTGACCGTGACCTGGATGACACACGACGCATCTCCGCCGTTAGCCGTCCGCACAGCCGAAGAGGAGCTCCTCCAAACCATCTGGTCACGCTGGCACGCCTCCGCAGCAGCAGTGCGCAAGTTCAGGGTCACATAAGCGTGGGACTCGTATGCGCTGAGACGGCCATCGCGGGGCGGGGGTCGGGAGCGGGGGCGGGGGCGGGGGCGGGGGCGGGGGCGGGGGCGGGGGCGGGGGCGGGGGCGGGGGCGGGGGCGGGGAGGTGATTACAATGGGCAGCAGCCACATCGGTAAATTCGCAAAAATCCCCAACGCCGTGACGACGCATGACAGGGAACGATGTAAAACTGGCGACAAGCGGCCCATCTCCCGGCGTACCGCGGTGGCTCCAGACCTGAGCCGGTCCTGGGCCGGGCGGAGCGCCGCGTAAGAGGCGCTGCCATAACGGGACAGGGCCAGCTCTGCACCATACAAACACGACTGACCGACTCTGGCTGCGGCCAGTCGGGCTGCAGGCAGGACCGCAGGCGAGGGGCCGCATCGAAACAAACCTGAATGGCCAGCCGGCGGAGCTCGGTCGGAGCTGGGAGCTGCCTAGTACCCAACTTCAGAGTTGGAATCTGTCCACTGGCGGAACCAGGGCGACCAAAAGAGTTGGTTCGGGAGGGGGGGGGGGGGCAAATCCCAGAAAATGAGATATAAATGATTAAATATCGTATTTCTCCTCCTCGTGTATAAATAACAGATTGAAAGAGCTCTCATTGATACAAGTTGCTGGATTTTCTTAAAGATCGAAACTGTATACATTTTCGGCCGATGTCAGTCATTTTTAGGGAGTGGCCCGATGACCCTCCTGGATGCGCCCTTGGATCCGTCTAACCACAAAGCTCGTCTCCGTCTAACCACAAAGCTGGCATCCGTCTGAGCTCTAAGCTCGTCTCCGTCTGACCTGTCCGTTAGACTTTATCCAAACTATAGGCTCGCTTCACTCGAACCGCGGGGTGTTTCTCAAGAGACTGCCCACCCCGGGCCCGCCTGCAGTGACATTACAGGAACAGAGCTGGCCTTGAGCTGTATCCCGGAATACTGTTATCTGTGACGGGGATCGTGCGTGAGCGGTACAGAGCTGGGCGGCTCAGCCGATCCTCCGCCAGTGGCTCCTCTCAAACAGCAGTCGGCGACGAGCGACGAGCCAGACAGTTCTCATCGGCAGCAACGGGACTGTATGTCCAACGCACAGTATCGACAGCACAGACAGTTCTCATCGGCAGCGACGGGACTTTATGTCCAACGCACAGTATCGACAGCAGGTTCCGAGATCGACCATTTTTGATAGCATTCCTAAAATTGCCACGAACATTTTTGACAGTTTTATGCTTCTTTCAACAGTACAAATCCATTAACCACAAACCATTTTCTCACGAGGCGAACGGGTCTTTTCTCAGCAGCCACTCTGCAGTTTGACTGGTTGAGATTTACACGCTGATGTTATTCAGGTGAAACTGGCTTATATTGTCATATCATGCACATCTGATCACGGCCAGATAATTAATGTGTTTTTACCGGTGGATCAGAGGGTCACATCACATTTAAACCATCACCACAATATGCATCAATGCTATGCAGCGTTAACTGAACAAGGACGTTCAAACAAAAAAATAACGGCAACATAACAGTAAAATAGCGAAAAATAACGGTATAGGATATGTATTTAATCTTGTTAATTATATTTGTATTAAACTTGATGCTAATTACAAATAATTAATTAGTCGGTTCATTTCACTCGCATTGCAATTGTCATAGAAATCGACATTTGATAAAAAAAACATGAGTAGAACATTCACGAGTACAATTGTCAATCACTGGTATCTAGTCTATTTAGAAATAATCGATAATAGGACACTTCCGCTAGGTGCCAGTCCACTCTGTATCGTCCGAGTCGGCGTCTGAGTCCGAGTCGGACACCTCAATCGCCACACGGCGCGCCAAGATAGAGGCCACGGTAGCGACGTGCGCCGCCTTGGCTTTTGGAAAGCTGCTGTCCCTTTCCACCTGTTCCAGGTCCACCTTGCGCAGGGAGATGCCGTCTCGGATGGCCTTCAGTAGGTCACTGCGAGCATGAACAGTCTTCAAACTGCCTGAAGATAAAGCTCGCGGTGGCGAAGAATGTGGCATCAACGGTGGCGGTGGCGGCGGAATGCCCGGCAGTTGCGGTGGTGGAAGTGGCGGTGGCGGCGGCACACTCGGCAGCTGCGGTGGTGGAAATGGCGGCGCCAGCAGCTCGAGAGCAGCAGTCGGCAGCGGTGAAGGTGGAGGCGGCGGCAGCAGTCCGTTGGGGGCAGACTGTGGCGAAGGCGGTGCAGTCTCCGGTGGCGACGGCAGCAGTTCGGGAGCAGCAATCGGTAGTGGTGGAAGCGGCGGCAGGAGATCGTGGGCAACAGAATGCTGTAAATGCGGCACGGCCTCCGTCTCCGTAGCTGGCTCCTGTGCAGGAGACTGCGGCGAAGGCGGCGATGGCAGCAGTCCTTGGGCTGCGGGCGGAGGTGGCCGTTTGTGTGCAGCAGGCGGAGTCGGTATCGATGCGGATTCGCTGAGCAGGTGCGAAGTAGATTTGGGCTTCATTGACGACGAATTCGTGGCCACCCTGATTTGTGGAAGTAGTCGAGGCGGTGGCGGCGTCAGCTGCAGCTGCGGCGGTGGCGAAGATAGGTCATCGGCGGGCTCACTGGACGATCGCAATGGAGGTTCTGGCGTCAGTGGCGAGTGAGCCCCGGCTGGGGAAGAAGATGTCACCAGTCCCTGGTCCCCCTGACTTGTGGAAAAGTTGGTCGTTTCTGCCGCTGGAGTTGCCATCGTGTAGAGCACACTCGCCGCATTGCCTCGGATGACGGCCAGTGCCAACCTCTGTCTTAGCCAGGACGGCTCGCGCGGGTCGCCAGTCACGCTAATCAGTCGGGTGCTTAGTTGCCTCACGAAACGGCTAGTTTCCGGGCCACAGGCGCCACTAGTTTCAAAAGCGACCGGCTGGACTTTAAACCTATCAGCGAGCCCGGAGTACTTCCGTAATTTCTTTTCCTCGGCATCCCTGGCTGCGGCGCCGGCGGCGGCGGCGGTGGCCGGCAGATGAGACGCTGCGTAAGTGTTTACGCAGGTGGCGTCCCACACTAACGACTTCCCTTCAGTAAATGGGAAAATCGTCATGCCGTCCGGCCGCTTACCGTCACCACGATCGATGCCGGTGGGCTCCAGGAGTGATGGCACGCCGGCGGTCTGCAGGGCACGCCTGATCACGTCGTTGAGCGCAGTGTGGCGGGGATGACGTCCCGCGCTCAGACGACATGTCAGGGCGTGGTGGCCCAAGCTATCCGCCGGTGATCCACAACGGCACTGATGCGGCTGGCAGACCTCGGCGCCGACGCGCAGCGCAATGGCGACTCGGAGGGTGGGCGGGTCCAGCAGGGTGCCCAGGCTGGCCGAGGGCAGCGCATGCAACCAGGCTCCGCTCTCCGGCGTCGCAGCTGCTAGGAGACGGGCCTGTTCCAGCTGGTTGCTGTCGGACAACAGACGACTGCGCACTTTGTCGGCAAGCACTGAGTCCCAGGCGCGCTGACTGCGTGCTGCGTCGCCAGCTGGAGGCTCCGCCGACTCGGCCGTGTTCCCCCAGTCTGTCGCGACCACCGCTCGTTCCGCTGACAGGCTGGCGTGTAGCGTTCCGGGCAGCATCGTCATCACCAGCTGCATACACTGGTGAAAAGACGCTGCGTAGCTGGGAAGTGCGAGGTCTTGAGTGCGTCTGAGGCCAAGTCCGCCATACCTAGTCGGTAAAACTGCCTGTGTCCAGCTGCCATGGCCGAAGTTGACATTGGTAATGCTGCAGATCGCGGCGCGGAGCGTCTCGTCCAGAGGCTGCAGGAGGTCCAGCCGCCTATACACAGGGGCCGACCGGAGAATGTACTGGAGCTTCGGGATCCATAGACAATTCCGCAGCAGATAGAAGGCCGAATGTACATCTACGTGCTGGAGCCGGTCCACCATCCGCTCCAGGTCCCTCTGCTTCTCCGCCATTACACGCTCGGCAGCTGTGTCCGTCATCGGTGCTCCCAGCATCCTGGCCTCAAACTGCCCCACTACGGCGGCTCCTGGAATGAGTTTATGAAGGTGCTCCACGGTTGTCCGCTTCTGGTGTTCAGTACAGGATTCAGGCAGGATAATTTCACATTTTGCGGGATTGACGACGAGTCCTCTCGCTGACATGGCTGGTATAAGCTGTTCGAGGTCACGGAAGACGGTGTCGGTCTTTCCTCCGATGGACCCATCATCCAAATACCACATGTTGAAGGCCGACTTCACCTCTCTAGCTGCAGCGTCAATGGTCAGAGAAAAGACCGCTGGACCACAGGGATCCCCTTGCTGGAGGCCGGTAGCAGACTGGATCCTGACCTTGCCATAATAAAGCGGCGTCGGTTCAGAGTAGGCTTGCCATAGTAGACGGAACAGCCCAGGCGCTCGCTCCCGTACGGCTCGGAGAAAGCTGTCGCGTCGCACTGTATTGAAAGCGTTTTTCATGTCGATTTTCACTAAGGCCTCTTCACCGCTCATTCTCTCCATGAATCGCCTGGATGCATGGACGGCTGCCTCACACCCGCCTGCAGTACCGTAGCCAAGCTGTACTGGCCGCAGCTGTTGGCCGAGTTCTGCGGTGAGGGACTTGAGCGCGACCTTGGTGGCTAACCTCCTGAATACAGAACCGACCGCTATCGGCCTGAGGCCCCCGTCGCTCTTTCTAAGCGCAGTTAGCGTAGCTCCAAAGAAGGCGGGCCGCGCGACAGCCGGCAGCTCTCCAAGAATGGCCTGGTTGACGAGTGCCGTGAGCGCAGCAACTAAGCGCACCCCGGCCTCACCTGCCGATCTGCTAATGAGGTCCTTAAGGTGTGCGGGCCGCAGGCCATCCAGCCCGGCGCTGGAGCCGGCATTGAAGCCGGCAACGAAGCGATGAAGACAGCGATCCTGCTTAGCCTCCTACGGTAAGCAGGATCCTGCTACGGTATAGGATAATAACGGAGCCGATACTGGACAAGACATGTTAGCTGTTCCATCCACACCCCTGGGCGATATTTAGGAGATATTCCTGTGTTCCATCCACACCCCTGGGCGATATTTAGGGGAGATTTCTGTGTTCCATCCACGCCCCTGGGCGATATTTAGGGGAGATTCCTGTGTTCCATCCACACCCCTGGGCGATATTTAGGGGATATTCCTGTGTTCCATCCACACCCCTGGGCGATATTTAGGGGAGATTCATGCGTTCCATCCACACCCCTGGGCGATATTTAGGGGAGATTCCTGTGTTCCATTCACACCCCTGGGCGATATTTAGGGGAGATTCCTGTGTTCCATTCACACACCTGGGCGATATTTAGGGGAGATTCCTGTGTTCCATCCACAACCCTGGGCGATATTTAGGGGATATTCCTGTGTTCCATCCACACCCTGGGCGATATTTAGGGGAGATTCCTGTGTTCCATTCACACCCCTGGGCGATATTTAGGGGATATTCCTGTGTTCCATCCACACCCCTGGGCGATATTTAGGGGAGATTCCTGTGTTCCATCCACACCCCTGGGCGATATTTAGGGGAGATTCCTGTGTTCCATCCACACCCTGGGCGATATTTAGGGGAGATTCCTGTGTTCCATCCACACCCCTGGGCGATATTTAGGGGATATTCCTGTGTTCCATCCACATCCCTGGGCGATATTTAGGGGAGATTCCTGTGTTCCATTCACACACCTGGGCGATATTTAGGGGAGATTCCTGTGTTCCATCCACAACCCTGGGCGATATTTAGGGGAGATTCCTGTGTTCCATCCACACCCCTGGGCGATATTTAGGGGAGATTCCTGTGTTCCATCCACACCCTGGGCGATATTTAGGGGATATTCCTGTGTTCCATCCACACCCCTGGGCGATATTTAGGGGAGATTCCTGTGTTCCATCCACACCCCTGGGCGATATTTAGGGGAGATTCCTGTGTTCCATCCACACCCTGGGCGATATTTAGGGGAGATTCCTGTGTTCCATCCACAACCCTGGGCGATATTTAGGGGAGATTCCTGTGTTCCATCCACATCCCTGGGCGATATTTAGGGGAGATTCCTGTCAAGGTACAGTTTGCACGATTAAGCTTGACAGCATATTTGAGTGATTAGAGTCATGTTTCACGGATCACGTATGATTTAACGAGGTACAAGAAGACTGAGCTGACCGCAAGGACGCCTCGCCCTGTTCACCATATACTTTGCCTTTAATCTGTTTGGGTAGTGTTTGATTTCACGTATCAGGATCTAACAAGACTGTAGATCGGCAAGATATATGCTAACCAGTAACCCGACATTGGCTGGGGTCTCAGCCGAACGCCATTGGCTTGGGGGGGGGAGTTTTTCGCCCCCCTGGTTATCTTCCGAACCAATAACCGCAGCGAGATGCGCAAGGCGGCAATCGAAAGCTCTCAATGAGACGCATTGAACGCATCCACAAATTTGTCAAAATAAGGTCATATGTCAGGTCACGGTCAGGTCAAAAGTAAAATTGAGATATTTGAGTTTTTGGGCCACACTTTCCATCCAAAGCCTTAGATTGCGACTATTATCGCACAAAGTGCTCTCAAAGGTATAATACATATCCCACATAAGCAAACGTGAAATGATAAGCAAAGGTCAAGGTCAAGGTCAGGTCACAAAAGGTCACAGGTCTATGAAAGCCATGCGACACATAGTGTATGGGTTATTTTACACGTATAATTCGATAGTAGTGGTCATTTTCACAATCTGACACCATATAAGGTCAAAGTCAAGTCACATGCGGTCAAAATTTGAAATTAAGAAATAGAAATAAAAAGACATGAGTCTGGACCAGTTTTGTCTCAGAAACACAATGCTGGCATTTATTTTTTGTATCTGGTCACTAAAGGCCAAAACACGAAATTTCAAAATGTGACGTCATGAGTTACTCATACTTAGGGAGCGATAAGTCAAGTAAGACTTTAGGGTCATACTTTGTTCGTTACTTTTACTCAGGTATAACAGTTCAGTCACTCACTGTGGAAGGCGCCACAATGAGCGCTGAAATATTTGTTTTTACACCTTAATACTCTTGAAAACTTCGAAAAATGTAAAACTAGCGATAAGTCAGTCAAAAATACAGATATTGCTTTTAAAATTTGGTTTGGGTATTCTCCACATGCGGTTGTTCAACATGTCTTCCGGTTTTTAGAAAATATTCAAAAATGTAGATTGTGGGGGCATTTTTTTCCTTAAACAAAAATCGTTTTGTTTTATTTTGGGGGGTCAAAAACCAAAATTTAGATTGCATTTTGCTTCAAATATGGCATTTGTACGGCCTGCTAAAGTTTAGCGGATTTTTGTGTCAAACTCGTGTGTAGTGAAGTCACTAAATTCGCTATATTTCGAGATAAAAAAATCGACGAAGTTTCTTAATTTTCACACAGAAGACGTATAATTGATGTAGGAGAAGGTACCTGAAGTTTCATATTGATAGCGCTATTAGTTTGTGAGCTATTGCGAAAGTTCGTCAAGGGGGGGGGGGGGGGCGAAAAACGCCCCCCCCCCCAGCCAATGGCGGGTTCAGAGTTAATCGTTTGCGTTCTGGCATTACGCTCAGAATCTTCCCTAAATCACGGAGACGAACAGGTATACTCTGCAACCGGCCAGAGCGCGTTCCAATGACGATTGAAATGACAAATACACGCATAATATCCAGATTAATCACCCATTTGGTAGTTAGTAGGACTACAAAGTATGCAGCAAGCAGTAATACCAGTTTCCGTCGCGTGGCCACAAGCTGTCGCATTGACTTGGCCGGATCCGGAAGGATTTAAATATGAGCAACAGGAAGGTATTTACTGTCATCGCGGTCGAAGGAATGCAATGTGACATCAGCAGATCTGTCAAACGATCAATTGATGTGCCGCTTTGCAACTCAGGTGATGCGAATTAGTAAACCAAAAATATCCTCCGACTGAAGCCTGTCTGAAGTCTGACTGAATACAAAGACGGCGTACTTCACGATCCAGTCCGACTGAACACCAGGGTGGGGTAATTCACGCTGACCACGAGGACGAAGCATTTCACAAGCACTGGGTGTTTCACGATCCATTCTGACTGAACACAAGGACGAACCATTTCACGAGGACTGGGTGTTTCACGGTCCCTTCTGACTGAACACTAGAACGGGGTATTTCCGCCTGTCGGAACTAGGAGGAAAAACCGCCACAATACAACTGACTTTCAGCTTCGTCCTCGGCACGGAACACAAACACTCGTGACCTGTTTGGGGCTCAGCCGATAGAAAAATGCCGCGCCAGCTCATCGTGGCGTTCGAAACGCATTTATAAGCTACAGTGGGACAGTAGTGTACACAGCGACTGAAGGTGAAGATATCTGAGCACAATGCGGTTTTCGCTTTCTACGGATACGTTTTTTTTTTGCGAGCGGGAGATAATCCTACGCTGTTGATGACGTGTCATCGCCTGACCGTGATGGGAAGGTCGCCCTCCGCCGAGGCAGCAGCTCACATTGGAGTAACATCCGAGTGTCATCAATGGCGTGATCCGCCGATGACTGGAGTCTGTCTGGCTAACCGGAACATCAGTCAGCACGAACCTTCAAATGCAGACCGCGAGGTAGCCGCGGAGCCCCGCGATGGCACAGATTGGCACCGAAACAGAAACTGGGGGAACCGACACATCCGGCTGCGGTTCCGCAATCCTTCGGGAACACTGCAACAGGGAAACTTCACAGCCGAAATCGAGAATTCGCAGATAGACCGGTGGGAATCGCGGCTGATTTGGGTGTAACAGATGAGTTATCGGCTCAGTTGCATGAGTAAGCGCTGACCAGTGGTCCAGGCGAGGTACCCAGTCAGAGGAGAAAGCGATTCTCCGTACGACCTCTGACCCGCGGCAGTCTCCGAGGTGACGTCACCAACAGGGTCTGATCAGGTCACTGCCAGGGGCCGGACTGGTAGGATGACGTGACGTCACCAACAGGGTCTGGATGGATCTGGTGACGTCACTAACAGGATCCGCACGGCTCTGATGACTAGCATTTACAGGTTCTGGATGGATCTGGTGACGTCACCAACAAGGCCCGGACTGATCTGGTGACGTTTCCAGCAGGACCGAGATGGATCTGCTGACGTCACGAACAGGTCTGGATGGATCTGACGACGTCACGACTCGCCAGCAGGGTCCGGATGGTACCGGTAACGTCATAATAAGGGTTCAGACTGGTCTGTTGACGTTACTAGGGGCCCGGATGTTATCAATGACGTCTTAAGTACTTAAATGTATGCTCCAGTGACGTCACCCGGATGGCATCGGCGGCGTGGCCGTCGTTAATCAGCTCAGTTGGCAGGTCCAAGGTCGTGTCAGAGTTACCGCCACCACCGCTGCCGCCGCCGCCTCTCCTGCCACCGTCACCTCGCGTCAGACGCAGCACCGGCGGGCGATCAGTATCGGGCCGATCTCTGTACTCTGAGCAGGTGAGGCGGGGCCCCCGGCGGCGACACAGGCACCCCGCCGCGGTCACCAGCCACTTCCTGCATGCCACCAGAGCACCTGGAAGGCCACCCTCGCGGCCAGGGTAGACCAGTGTAGGCCAGGGTAGGCCAGGGTAGACCAGGGTAGACCAGGGTAGACCAGGGTAGACCAGGGTAGACCAGGGTAGGCCAGTATAGACCAGGGTGCGCCAGCCGACCACACCCCGGTCCGGGGGCTCCAGACTGCGCCGTAACGCCATATATGGACATATATGGACACCGACACCGCCGCTGGCACACCGTAGAGTAAAGTACAGCTGAAGTTGAGGAGTCGTCACGTAAATTCGAGATGCTGCCGTCACTGCCACGAGATACTGTCGCCACTGCCACGAGATACTGCCGCCACTGCCACGAGATACTGCCGCCACTGCCACGAGATACTGCCGCCACTGCCACGAGATACTGCCGCCACTGCCACGAGATACTGCCGCCACTGCCACGAGATACTGCCGCCACTGCCACGAGATACTGCCGCCACTGCCACGAGATACTGCCGCCACTGCCACGAGATACTGCCGCCACTGCCACGAGATACTGCCGCCACTGCCACGAGATACTGCCGCCACTGCCACGAGATACTGCCGCCACTGCCACGAGATACTGCCGCCACTGCCACGAGATACTGCCGCCACTGCCACGAGATACTGCCGCCACTGCCACGAGATACTGCCGCCACTGCCACGAGATACTGCCGCCACTGCCACGAGATACTGCCGCCACTGCCACGAGATACTGCCGGGGGTTCATCGCCGAGCGGACATTATCGCGCTGTATAATTACATTCATTTGTTTTAAAAGAAACAAGGAACTTAAAAGAGACAAGGAACCTAAAAGAGACGAGGAACTTAAAAGACACAAGGAACTTAAAAGAGACATATTAGAGACAAGGAACTTAAAAGAGACAAGGAACTTAAAAGAGACAAGGAACTTAAAAGAGACAAGGAACTTAAAAGAGACAAGGAACTTAAAAGAGACAATGAACTTAAGAGACAAGGAACTTAAAAGAGACAAGGAAGTTAAAAGAGACGAGGAACTTAAAAAACACAAGGAACTTAAAAGAGACATAACAGAGACAAGGAACTTAAAAGAGACAATGAACTTAAAAGAGACAAGGAACTTAAAAGAGACAAGGAAGTTAAAAGAGACAAGGAAGTTAAAAGAGACAAGAAGCAAGCATTTGATAAAAAGTGGACGGCCATCTTGTCGGCCGAGATGACAGGGTTTTCAGGACATATAGAGCAGGCCCGCATCGGCGTGACCATACACGACACAAGCGTGCTATGGCTGTATTCAGGGTACTATCTCAGGGAAAATCAACAGAATAACAGGAGATGCTAAATATGGCACTGAGCATTGCCTAATTGGTGAAACAGGTTCGTTTGAGCATGCACGCCGGAGTTTGATGAAACCCAGGGTAGCGTCTGACCCGTCTGGCTCGGAGCGGAGCTGCTCACCCCTGTCAATGCTATCTGTGGTTGGTGTATCTATCCGATCACCGCGCACGCTATAGCTTCAGAAGATTCTGAGCCACAGGCATCGGCAGAGGCCACATCCGGTGGCCAGTATGTGTCAACAACAGCCGCCGGCGAGGCGGACAGGTCGGAGCGTGGGTGTCGTCACCGCGAGGGTGACAGGCGCCGGAACCGGACCTGACCGAGGGGCCGCCCGCCGCGGGCCGGCCGGTACCGAGCCATCTCTCCTCACCAGGGATCAGATCTCCGGTCACGGCCGACGACTGACCCCGAACTGGATCCCCTGAGTTCGCCAGACGAGTTACACCAAACCCTCCACAGAGGGACACGTGCAGACACGAGACACGTTAGCAGCAACCACAGAGAATAAACCGGCCCAAGTAGCCAGAATTTCCCACTGCCTTGCTCATGTAGCTTGAAAATCCAAAGGGAGTTCCTGGATTACGACTAACCGTACCAGGGCGGAGTACCCCCCGAGTGGTGGCGGACTTCCGGCGCCGATCTCACCTCGCCTGCATCCGATGCCGGTGGCGGCGGCTGCTCCTCAACCGGCGTACCCAGGGGCAGCACTTCCGGCGACGGGCTACGTTTCACCTTTGACCTGTCGCGCAAAGGTGACGCAGCCATCGAGAGCGTGTTGCGTAGCGAGGCGCGCCTGCTCTTGCGCTCGGGGCGTGCGGCCACCGCCGGCGAGCTCTCCAGGCGCCGGGCAGGCTCGTGCGACGCGGACGAAGACGCAGAGCCCTGCTCCAGCTGACGCACGAAGTCGTGAGGCGACTCGCTCGGACGACGCACACTGTCACGGGACGACACGGCACTGTTGGTCTCGGCACGGCGCGCACTGCTCGATGACGACGGCGTCGTCGACGCAGGCGTTGGCGCGGCTCTTCGCATACCCTCTCCTGGCGAGCTGTCTGTCGCGAAGGCGGCTCCAGCAGCCGTTGGAGTCTGCTGGAGTGCCTCAGCAGGCAGCGGCTGCTGAGGACGACTCGCAATCGACGGCTGAGGCTTGGCTGCCGGGGCGGGTTTGGCCCCGCTAATCGGCTCTTGCGGGTGCTGTTTCGGCGAACCGGCCGGGCGGTCAGCAGAAAGGCCGACCCGCCGCAGCAGGGTCCTGTGGGGAGTCTCCGACTGAGTCAGGGGCTGCTTGGCGGAGACGGCTGACGTCTGGACACGGCGCAGCGGCTCCTTGGCGGTGGCCGGGCCCGCAGCCGAGCTCCCCACCCGTCTGAGGCTCTCCCGGATAGGCTCCAGGGTGCCCGTGACGCTCCGGGTCAGAGGTGACTTCTGAGGAGGAGTCTCCGAACGATTTCGGGGCTGCTCGGACATGAGCGCCATCTGAAGTCGCTTTAGCGGATCTTTCGTGGATGTTATATCTAGCCGCTTTAGGGGATCCTTTGTGGGTGTTCCAGCCACTCCCTTTGTGCTGTCTTTCACTAACGGCGACTCGAGTCGTTTCAGGGGTTCCTTGGCCGGGACCGCCGCGTCCTGCCTCCTCAGAGGCTTCTTGGCCGGAGACGGCTCGGAACGATTCACCACATCCCTGGTCGGTGTCGTGTCTGACCGTCGCACGGGCTCTCTATACAGCGCAGCATCCAGTCTTCGCGCAGCCTCCTTGGCCGGCGTCGTCTCCTGTCTCCTCAGAGTCTGCTTGGGCGCCGGGGTCGTCTCGGTACCTCCGTCCCGCCGAGGCGTCTCTTTCGCCGGCGCTGGCGTCGATTCCACCACCTGATCCCTCTGCGGCACCGGCGGCGCGCTGCCTGTCCTGCGAAGCGGCTCCTTCACTGCCGGAGAGCTCTCGGACCTCCGCAACGGCAGCTTCAGCCAAGAGCTGGCGGCGCTCACGCGCGATGGCTCCTTGATCTTCACCGACTTCCGCTTCTTCTGCGCCTTGACATCCAGCGTATGCATGACGGTCTGCTGGGCGGCCTGGGCGGCGGCCGGCTCACCGCCTCCCTCCGTCTGACCCGGGGACGGCGACTCCAGCCGGCGCCGCGGGAACACTTTCAGCGAGCGCGACCGCTTGCGCCGCTTGATCTCGTCGTCGCGCGTGCGGCTGAGCGTCGAGCAGGCCTGCACCACACAGTTTTTCTCGAGCCAGACGGTGCGTCCGTCCACCTGCAGCATCACGAGCAGCTCCGCCGCGCGCCGCGCCCGCACCCTGCACCACCGTCCACGCCGTGCCGCGCTCCTGCCGCCACTGCCCGCCGCCGCCCGCCACCGCCACCGCCAGGCAGCTGTGACGTCACGCGGGACGGGCCGGTCGCCGCGGCGGCCGCTGCAACACCAAGGCCTGACCCTGACGCGACGCGAGGTCACCACGGACCTCGGCAGCGCAGCTGGGCGGGACGGCAGACAGCTAAAGCCAGCCCCCAGGACAGACAGACGCCAATTCGCCAGAAGTCAAACAAATTGTGGACAGTTGCTCCCGATAGTTTTTTGGCTTTGCCAACCTTGAACAGTAGTAAAACAGACCGACTTTTTACGAAGTCATAATTCACAACATCCCGTTTCAGGCATAACATTCCTTTTTGGTCTATTGGCTACACCACGGAGAAGGTCGTGAGGGGAATGCTTGTAGTAGCTAACCACTCCCAGAGCGTGGAAGTACACTATGTCACATCGTGAACATCCGAGTCGACTTCTTAAGGTCAGGACGCCGTCTTTTGCCCCAAAGACGATCACCGCCGGCCAGAGCTTCCACGATCGAACAACAAAGAGGTATGAACACGGTTGTCAATGATATGTCACCATGTTTATTCTTTTAATGAGAGTGCACACAATTGTGTAAAAATGTGTGAACGTGAAGTGATTTTCCCCTCGTCGACTGACATCGGTATAAAAGTAACAGGAAATAAGTGAAACCTGTTTGTTAACCGTCTCATTACAGAGTACTAATCTGGAGTGATATTGTTTTTGAAGTACACATACAACGCAGTTCAGCCAACTGATGACCATGACAACTCAAAAATGAAACTTACGGAAAATACTAACTCGAATGCGACCTTCAAAATGACCTTCAGAAAACGCCGCCGCTTACTGGAACTGATGTGCAGAACAGGGGACTTTTAGGGTTATAATGCATATCTGTAAGCATGTTTTCCCTTCTGACAATGAGTCTTCCGACGAGACGCGCCTGTCGTGTTCCAGCGCCGCCGTCGGTTCCACGACTACGTTCGCTCAACTCATTACAATATTGCATGTATGCTTCAGTAATGCATTCCACAACAGTCGCACTGGTTTGCTTTCGTGTCATCTTTCCTGCTGCATTCGCCTCAAGCCCCAGAGACCGTTGTCCGACCTTGCTTACTGTCGGCTTCATCGCCTTACGGCTGTTGGTTGACTGGTCGAAAACCATAATTATCACATCCGGATCACGGCTTTACACCATAGCGACATCACACAAATCTGTCACCAATTTGTGCCGACATTTCAGTTCGCCTCTCCAGACACTCGTCATTTGCCGTCGTCTCTTGAACATTAAACGACATAATTAAATCGCGATGTAATAGGGCAAGTATTCAGGCGTTTATGCACATGAATATGTTACTTCATAACACTTAAACGACATAATTAAATCGCGATGTAATAGGGCAAGTATGCAGGCGTATATGCACAGGAATATGTTACTTCATAACACTTAAACGACATAATTAAATCGCGATGTAATAGGGCAAGTATTCAGGCGTATATCTACAGCCGCCAATGGATGCGATTGAGGACTATGCTTGCAATCTATTTACAATTTTCACATTGTGATTGCGCTAAATTTAAACCACATTTCTAAGTCTCTAGGCGCATTAATTCCATCGAGTTTTCCAGAGTCAGAGTGTTCTGATGTTAGCATGTTGCTATTGCACAGGAATATGTTACTTCACAAGACTTTGCATGAGTAAGAAGCGCAATGTAGAGCTAAGGAAATACTTCTTTGGCACAAAAACGAATCGAAAATGATACCAGAGACGGTGTTAACTTGGTCATATACTTGGGTCATAGCCCAGTGAAACGTGTTTCTGCTTTAACAAAATAAGCGCGCGCAGAATTCAGACCAAAGTGTACGGTCAACACATGGCGCGATGCAAGATATCCGACTAAAACACACCTAATTGCAATAGTACATACTAATCATCACCCCGTCATTATTGGGCCCAAGGACAACTTCTAATAACACTGGCAGTGACCACACACCTGTTTGAATTGCAGCCCCTGACTCCGCTGCAATTATCGCTCGCTACCGGGTCGCCTTCATGACGAGGTCGGACGGCGTGCTGCTGCCAGCTGGTGAGCGAACAGAGTCGGCTGACCACCGCGCGCCGGCCATCAGAGCGGCGTTCACGGCGCACCGGGACGGAGAGTGGCGCAGCACGGCAGCCTTGGAGGAGACTCTGACCACAGCGGGCGCACCTGCCACGCCCGACCTCCCCCACCCCGTCCCCGTCCGACCCAAACCACACCCCACCGCATCGCACCCCACCGCACCCCACCGCAGACCGAAGTCAGGTGCCGCTGGCCAGAAGTAATCCGTCTAATCGAAGCCGGACGCGGACCGACGCAGAAGGTCGCGTCGCTCGAGTGGAGCTCGATATAACGCGGATATAGCTGTTGGATCAGCACCACGCCTGGAGAGGACCGGGACAGAGGCATCCTCAGACGGTAGTCTAACCGAGCGTATGCCGGCGATTTAATACACCTGAGAGACCATGGGAGACTGGCCCTTCGCCACTTCTCGAGCCGCCATCATTCGCCGGCACGTGTGCGCCGCCGCCGCCGCCGTGCGACCGCGGGCACCATGACCTCGGTGGGCGCACGACCACGACACCATGACCACGACAAGGCAGCGGTGGTCACTCCGTCAGCCCCCCGCCAGCAGTGTGCTGTATTTGACCCTGGTTATGTCTGCTGCGCCGGGGTACCGCAGCTCTGCCGCAGCGCCACCGCTCTCGATCAGCTGAGGAGGAAGTCAATCAGACGGCCGCAAGAAGTCAATCAGACGGCCGCGATAAGTCAATCAGACGGCCGCGAGAGCGTCAATCAGACGGCCGCGAGAAGTCAATCAGACGGCCGCGAGAAGTCAATCAGACGGCCGCGAGAGCGTCACCTGGGCACCACCGCGCCGGGGAGTTCTGGCTGAGCGGCACCACCGCGCCGGGGAGTTCTGGCTGAGCGGCTCCACCGCGCCGGGGAGTTATGGCTGAGCGGCTCCACCGCGCCGGGGAGTTCTGGCTGAGCGGCACCACCGCGCCGGGGAGTTCTGGCTGAGCGGCACCACCGCGCCGGGGAGTTCTGGCTGAGCGGCACCACCACGCCGGGGAGTTCTGGCTGAGCGGCACCACCGCGCCGGGGAGTTCTGGCTGAACGATGCGATACGTCACACCCGGCCGACGAAATAGGCAAACAATGGATAGAGCGATTCAGAAAATGGGAATGCAAATGAGAGGCGAATACAATGAAATCGATTTCGGAGCAAGTAGTTATCTAACAGTAGGGAATCATCTCCACTTTGTCTGCCTTCCATTTCAGGTATAGCGGGACAACACATAAGGATCTGTTCCGTGCTCAGACATTATCCCTGGTACTGTTTTAGGCTGAGCTGAGCTTAGGACCACGGCCACACAGTGGCCACATCCGGTGGGGGGGGGGGGGGGGCGCCCCACTCACACCCACGCTCCAGTGACGATACATCACCCGACGAGGAGCCTAGGAGACAGCCAGCACGGAGACAGGTGACCTTATCGCTGCGGTACCTGCCGGGGACGGCCCGGCGGGGAGGCGGTGACTCAGACTAACCGCTCTGGCGCCGTCAATGCAGCTTCTTATGTAGAGACTGTGGGCCACAGCGGGCGGTGGGATCGGCTGTGGGTCTCGCGTCACGACAGTGGGACCTGGCGCTGGTCTCCCATCACAGCGGGCGGTGGGATCGGCTGTGGGTCTCGCGTCACGACAGTGGGACCTGGCGAGAAGCATCTGGTGGAGAGCAGGGTCTCTACATACACTCTACATGTAGCATCACCGACCTCCGCCGAGTCGGCCGCGTCCCTCAGAGCGTCCGGTGCGAGCTGGCAGCCCGTGTCAGAGGCTGCAGAAGCTGTACAGCCGCCTCCTCCTGTTTGCGTCGACGCCGTAAAGACGCAGCCGAGTCCGCGAGAAACAACACCCTGACTGACAGGCATAACAGGAGCTGTTAGGATGCCGGCATGCAATTAGCATATACAAGCCAGTTAGGGCTGAACTGGAGTTGCAAAATGCAAAGCTACAAGGCCGGTGTTGGGTCTGAATGAAGCTCGACGGTCCTGAAGTCGGACACGAACCGGTCAACTACCACACAAGCCAGCCAATGCGGCGCGATGCCTCGAAATGGCAAAGCCACACCCATTCAGCATACACAGCATCGTTCAGTTGCTGTGCTTGGCCCAGCGCAACCCACGACATACCGATGTTTAATAGTCGTTCCAGTGAAAGTACAGTGTGTGTTTTCCGATTCCCGATTTGTGGAATCCCACTCAGAGGTAATCTCAGCACATACGTAAATTCTGATATTATAAGACGGCTGCAAGGTTTTATTAAAATCAATACCATGTCCAAACGCATAATACATTCTGTCATCATTTCCACAGGTTGACGCTACATTTACATTAGCAGGCCCTGGAGGCAGAGGATGTCGCAAGTCTTTGATCTTTGTCTTCTCTTCAGGGAACCATTTCAATCAGCATACCTCGGCACGGTGAGTGGGCGCCAACAATGCCTGCCGGTGCCGCTTGGCCGCGATGTGTGCCACCCAAGGGCACACATCTCAGCGTGCAGGGCTTTAAAGCGAGCACACTGTCAAGCCCCGGCCGCTGGCTGCTGAGTTAGCCCCGGCATCTGGCTGCTGAGTTAGTCCCGCCCGCTGGCTGCTGAGTTAGCTCCGGCCGCTGACTGCTGAGTTAGTCCCGGCCGCTGACTGCTGAGTTAGTCCCGTCCACTGGCTGCTGAGTTAGCTCCGGCCGCTGACTGCTGAGTTAGCTCCGGGCATCTGGCTGCTGAGTTAGCTCCGGCCGCTGACTGCTGAGCTAGTCCCGGCAGCTGGCTGCTGAGTTAGCCCTGGCCGCCTTCTGCTGAGTTAGTCCCGGCCGCCTGCTGCTCAGTTAGTCCTGGCTGCTGGCTGCCGGGTTAGTCCCGGCTGCTGGCTGCTGAGTTAGTCCCGGCCGCTGACTGCTGAGTTAGTCCCGCCCATTGACTGCTGAGTTAGCTCCGGCCGCTGGCTGCTGAGTTAGCTCCGGCCGCTGGCTGCTGAGTTAGCCCCGCCCATTGACTGCTGAGTTAGCCCCGCCCATTGACTGCTGAGTTAGCCCCGCCCATTGACTGCTGAGTTTGTCCCGGCCGCCTGCTGATGAGTTAGTCCCGGCAGCTGGCTGCTGAGTTAACCCCGGCCGCCTTGCTGCTGAGTTAGCCCGGCCGCCTGCTGATGAGTTAGTCCCGGCAGCTGGCTGCTGAGTTAGTCCCGCCCATTGACTGCTGAGTTAGTCCCGCCCATTGACTGCTGAGTTAGTCCCGGCCGCCTGCTGCTGAGTTAGCCCGGCCGCCTGCTGCTGAGTTAGCTCCGTCCGCTGGCTTCTGAGTTAGTCCCGTCCGCTGGCTGTTGAGTTAGCCCCGGCCGCTGGCTGCTGAGTTAGTCCCGGCCGCCTGCTGCTGAGTTAGCCCCGGCCGCCTGCTGCTGAGTTAGCTCCGTCCGCTGGCTTCTGAGTTAGTCCCGTCCGCTGGCTGTTGAGTTAGCCCCGGCCGCTGGCTGCTGAGTTAGTCCCGGCCGCCTGACGGAGCGCTGGTGCTGGCTGGCCGGGTGGACGAGGCTGGGCGGGCTGTACCGTGGCGGCGGTCGCAGTTAAACGTTTGATTTCTTTCAGACAGGGTGCTTTAATTTAAGCTTTTGCTTTTGCGCCCTTCTGCTTCTGCTTTATGTTGAAATGCTAATTAATTTATGTTTAATAAACATGCTGCTGATGATGATGATGAGTTAGTCCCGGCAGCTGGCTGCTGAGTTAACCCCGGCCGCCTGCTGCTGAGTTAGCCCGGCTGCCTGCTGCTGAGTTAGCTCCGGCCGCTGGCTGCTGAGTTAGTCCCGGCTGCTGGCTGCTGAGTTAGCCCCGGCCGCTGGCTGCTGAGTTAGCCCTGGCCGCCTTCTGCTGAGTTAGTCCCGGCTGCTGGCTGCGAGTTAGCCCCGGCCGCTGGCTGCTGAGTTAGTCCCGGCTGCTGGCTGCTGAGTTAGCCCCGGCCGCTGGCTGCTGAGTTAGCCCTGCCCATTGACTGCTGAGTTAGCCCGGCTGCCTGCTGCTGAGTTAGCTCCGGCCGCCTGCTGCTGAGTTAGTCCCGGCTGCTGGCTGCTGAGTTAGCTCCGTCCGCTGGCTGCTGAGTTAGCCCTGGCCGCCTTCTGCTGAGTTAGTCCCGGCTGCTGGCTGCGAGTTAGCCCCGGCCGCTGGCTGCTGAGTTAGCCCTGGCCGCCTTCTGCTGAGTTAGCCCCGGCCGCTGGCTGCTGAGTTAGCCCCGGCCGCTGGCTGCTGAGTTAGCTCCGGCCGCTGACTGCTGAGTTAGCGCACTCACGGAAGTGAGTAGAGGATTGCTTACGTAGCGAGATGCCAGAATAACACATCTGGGATACGTCCCAGCTCACCCGTTCCAATCCCAGCCCAGGGTCTCAGGCACTCACTTTTTACAAACACAACCTATTCTACAACATTTCCTCCAGAACAGTGATTAGACATGGAGATGGCGCTCCACCTGGTAAGCTGTCAGCGACTTCTCCACTGATGACAATAATGGCGTTGACAGGGCCAACTGCCACGGATGTTTTACAGACCGGCGCACACTCCGAATTCCGAACACGGCGGCGGTGCGCGACCTTGCATGAAGCGGTCTCAGAGGTGCGCATGCAAATCACCTGCAATCTGCGTCGGCGATCGGAAGCCGCCCTGGTTCGGAGAGCCGGCATCCGTCGGCCGCTCACACACAGACACACAGACACACACACACAGACACACAGACACACAGACACACGGACACACGGACCCACAGACACACAGACACACAGACAGACGCGGAGAGACAAGGAGAGGAGCGGTAAAAACCGCCACCAGGCCTCGCCGGCCCGGCCGCGCCCTAAGACACATGGTACACACGTGCCCCGGCCAGCCCCGCCCAGACGGAACGGAGGCGGAAGCTGAGTTCTGCTGGTCACGCCTGCAGCAGTGCAGCAGGCACATGCCAGTTACTGTTACCAAGGCGTTGGTGGCAAACCTCCAAGCCCACAAACGGCAAGTTTATTAACCCGAAGTATTTGCAATGTGATGGCTTTTCGGCACATATATCTTATAGCAAGTCGCTCAAACTATAAATACGTTCGGTAATTCTAAGCGTTTCCTGTCGATGCGATCTGTGTCTATTTACATACTGCACCCACCACGCTACACATGTGTCACTATCGAACGCCAGCACATGTGCTCAGGGGCGGAGGAACTATGTTCAAGTTGGGAGGGGGGGGGGGGGGGGGGGGGGGCGGAGGCATTCTAAAGTCGATTCTTTCCATGCAACGCCCATAGGCGTAATGTTAAAATCCAAAATGTTGGGGGGGGGGGGGGGGGGGGGGGGGCTGCTCCCACCTGCCCCCTGTTCCTACGCCTATGCATGTGTTCACCGTGCACTGTCAACACGTGTTGGCTGAAACGTGCAAATAGCAACCGACAGCCAGCAGGGGAGCTATCTTCACCGTGAAGCAAAACATCAGAATCAGAAGAGCAAGCAGACTGCTGAAGCAATATAATCCAATCATAACAAGCGTAAATTATTGCATGCTGCAGGGTTATTCAGCAGTCAAGAGTGTGTGGTAACCGGAAGTAACCATATTACGTTCTGCAGCGAGCGCGCGATTGGGCGACCACAGGGCAATCCAGCTGAAGAAGAAAGACGCCCGCTCGGCCGACTCCATATTTGGACGATAAGACGATCAGACGGCAATGCTGCAATCCGGCTGCCTGCTGGCGGCGGATGGGACTTGATAGCTACGCGGTGACCAACCACGGGTCACGTATTGTGACATAGGTCGCTTACGCCGCCCCGGCCCGGAGCGATCAAAGCGCCCGGGGCGTCCGGGAGCGCTGCTCTGTGGGCCAATCGGAATAATGAAGGCTTCCGTGGGCAGCCGCACTGCCGCAACGGCAGCGGGGGCGGGGGCAGGGGCGGGGGCGGGGGCGGGGGCGGGGGCGGGGAGGCCGCCTTGCCCGGCCCGGCGCGGCGGGGGGCGGTAGGCACAGAGTGACCCCGTGTGACACGGGCCCGCCTACAAACAGCCAGCATCAGATGCGCAGCGGGTACCGGGGGCGGCCACCCGCCGGGGTCGTGCCGTCAGACAAATACAGCTGTTTACTGGAGTCTGGAGCCACGCCGTCGGCACCGGAGGCCGTGGGTTGAGACTGAGGAACGGGTACAACAGTACGGCACAGCTGCAACGCCGCTTCACAGGGACACGTGACAATAAACTGGGACAGTACAACGAGGACAGGGTCATCGCGAGATACCACCTGTTCCAGGATCTTAGACGCGGAACTGCACGCAACTGCATAGGGAGCGGTGTGCATACAAATGTCTCTTGACGACTGGGAAACGCGTCTGAAAACGGTTGATCTGATCTCGATGTGGAGGAGGCGGGTCCGGGCAGAGAGGGACCGAGCTGTCTGTCAGCCCCCACGCTCTGGTGACATGTCACGCGACGGGAGGAGACAGCTGCCGGCGGGAGGAACGGTGTTGCCATACGTGCGTGTCAGAGGAGGAGACGCCCCTCGGCCGGTACACGCACACGGTACGACTGAACGGGAGTAACGGGACCACTGGAGCCGGCAGTCGGTACAGCAACGGGACCACTGGAGCCGGCTGTCGGTACAGGAGCGGGACCACTGGAGCCGGCTGTCGGTACAGCAACGGGACCACTGGAGTCGGCTGTCGGTACAGCAACGGGACCACTGGAGCCGGCTGTCGGTACAGCAACGGGACCACTGGAGCCGGCTGTCGGTATAGGAGCGGGACCACTGGAGCCGGCAGTCGGTACAGCAACGGGACCACTGGAGCCGGCAGTCGGTACAGCAACGGGACCACTGGAGCCGGCTGTCGGTACAGGAGCGGGACCACTGGAGCCGGCTGTCGGTACAGGAGCGGGACCACTGGAGCCGGCTGTCGGTACAGCAACGGGACCACTGGAGTCGGCTGTCGGTACAGGAGCGGGACCACTGGAGCCGGCTGTCGGTACAGCAACGGGACCACTGGAGCCGGCTGTCGGTACAGCAACGGGACCGCTGGAGCCGGCTGTCGGTACAGCAGCAGCAGCAGCACCCACGGAAACCCGTTATCGTCGTCCCGTCTCGCAACATCCCTTTCCGTGTTGTCACGTCCAGTGCCGTGCCGTGCCATGACGCCACATCTATTTCCATTCCGTCCCGTCCCCCGTCCCCCGTCCCCCGTCCCCCGTCCCCCGTCCCCCGTCCCCCGTCCCCCGTCCCGTCTCGTTTCGTCTCGTCTCGTCTCGCCTCGTCCCGCCTCGTCCCGCCCCATCCTGTCCTGTCCCGTCCCCCATCCCGTCTCGTTTCGTCTCGTCTCGTCTCGCCTCGTCCCGCCTCGTCCCGCCCCGTCCTGTCCTGTCCCGTCCTGTCCTGTCCTGTCCCGTCCCGTCCCGTCCCGTCCCGTCCCGTCCCGTCCCGTCCCGTCCCGTACCGTACCGTACCGTACCGTCTCGTCTCGTCTCGTCTCGTCTCGTCTCGTCTCGTCTCGTCTCGTCTCGTCTCGTCTCGTCTCGTCTCGTCTCGTCCCGTCCCGTCCCGTCCCGTCCCGTCCCGTCCCGTCCCGTCCCGTCCCGTCCCGTCCCGTCCCGTCCCGTCCCGTCCCGTCCCGTCCCGTCCTGTCCTGTCCTGTCTTGTCCTGTCCTGTCCTGTCCTGTCCTATCCTGTCCTGTCCTGTCCTGTCCTGTCCTGTCCTGTCCCGTCCCGTCCGGTCCCGTCCCGTCCCGTCCCGTCCCGTCCCGTCCCGTCCCGTCCCGTCCCGTCCCGGCCCGGCCCGGCCCGGCCCGGCCCGGCCCGTCCCGTCCCGTCCCGTATCGTCTCGTCCCGTCCTGTCCCGTCCCCCGTCCCGTCCCGTCCCGTCCCGTCCCGTCCCGTCCCGTCCCGTCCCGTCCCGTCCCGTCCCGTCCCGTTCCGTCCCGTCCCGTCCCGTCCCGTCCCGTCCCGTCCCGTCCCGTCCCGTCCCGTCCCGTCCCGTCTTGTCCCGTCTCGTCCCGTCCCGTCCCGTCCCGTCCCGTCCCGTCCCGTCCCGTCCCGTCCCGTCCCGTCCCGTCCCGTCCCGCCCCGCCCCGCCCCGCCCCGCCCCGCCCCGCCCCGTCCCGTCCCGTCCTGTCCTGTCCTGTCCTGTCCTGTCCCATCCCATCCCATCCCATCCCATCCCATCCCATCCCATCCCATCCCATCCCATCCCATTCCATCCCATCCCATCCCATCCCATCCCATCCCATCCCATCCCATCCCATCCCATCCCATCCCATCCCATCCCATCCCATCCCATCTCATCCCATCCCATCCCATCCCATCCCATCCCATCCCATCCCATCCCATCCCATCCCATCCCGTCCCGTCCTGTCCCGTCCCGTTAATCCCATCCCTCCACGCCCACTCTTTTTAAACTCCTGTCAGTGTTGCAAGAGGGCACTCCGGATCAGGTGATCCGGGTCTTCCTCCTGTTTCAGAGGTACCGGGTCCATGTCTGACCCGATATGGCTCTTACAAGCGGCCGGGTCGTGTCTGTCCACGTCACTACTCCGCAGCCTTCCGCTCCCTCCCTCACAAGAGTCGTGACCAGCCCGTCGTCTGCCGTGCCTGTACACGGGTCTGTACATGGGTCTCTACACGGGTCTCTACACGGGTCTCTACACGGGTCACTACACGGGTATCTACATGGATCTCTATACGGGTCTCTACACGGGTCTCTACACAAGTCTCTAAACGGGTCTCTACACGGGTTTCTACACGGGTCTATACACGGGTCTCAACACGGGTTTCTACACGGGTCTCTACACGGGTCTCTACACGGGTCTCTACACGGGTCTATACACGGGTGTCTACACGGGTCTCTACACGGGTCACTACACGGGTATATACACGGGTCTCTACACGGGTCTCTACACGGGTCTCTACACGGATCTATACACGGGTCTCTACACGGGTCTCTACACGGGTCTCTACACGGGTCTCTACACGGGTATATACACGGGTCTGTACACGGGTCTCTACACGGGTCTCTACACGGGTCTCTACACGGGTCTCTACACGGGTCTCTACATGGGTAGGAGACCCGTGTAGAGACCCGTGTAGAGACCCGTGTAGAGACCCATGTACAGACCCGTGTACAGGCACGGCAGACGACGGGCTGGTCACGACTCTTGTGAGGGAGGGAGCGGAAGGCTGCGGAGTAGTGACGTGGACAGACACGACCCGGCCGCTTGTAAGAGCCATATCGGGTCAGACATGGACCCGGTACCTCTGAAACAGGAGGAAGACCCGGATCACCTGATCCGGAGTGCCCTCTTGCAACACTGACCCGTGTCCTGACCCGTGTACAGAGACCCGTGTCCTGTCTCGGGACACGGGTCTCTACATGGGTCTCTACACGGGTCTCTACACGGGTCTGTACACGGGTCTCTACACGGGTCTGTACACGGGTCTCTACACGGGTCTCTACACGGGTCCATACATGGGTCTCTACACGGGTCTCTACACGGGTCTCTAAATGGGTCTCTACACGGGTCTCTACACGGGTATGTACACGGGTATCTACACGGGTCACTACACGGGTCTCTACACGGGTCTCTACACGGGTCTCTACACGGGTCTGTACACGGGTCTCTACACGGGTCTACACGGGTCTCTACACGGATATCTACATGGGTCTCTACACGGGTCTCTACACGGGTATGTACACGGGTATCTACACAGGTCACTACACGGGTCTCTACACGGGTCTCTACACGGGTCTCTACACGGGTCTCTACACGGGTCTGTACACGGGTCTCTACACGGGTCTCTACACGGGTCTCTACATGGGTCTCTACACGGGTCTCTACACGGGTCTCTACACGGGTCTCTACACGGGTCTATACACGGGCCCCTACACGGGTCTGTACACGGTTATATACACGGGTCTATACATGGGTCTCTAAACGGGTCTCTACATGGGTATCTAAACGGGTCTCTACACGGGTCTCTAAACGGGTCTCTACACGGGTCTCTACACGGGTCTCTACACGGGTCTCTACACGGGTCTCTACACGGGTCTCTACACTGGTCTCTACACGGGTCTATACACGGGTCTCTACACGGGTCTCTACACGGGTATATACACGGGTCTCTACACGGGTCTCGGGTCATAGTCGTAACCACCTTCCGAAAATAGGTGGGGACGGAGGCACTTTGAAGTCGATTCTTTCCATGCAGCGCCCATAGGCGTAATGTTAAAATCCGAAAATGTTACTGGTGAATAATCCCCTGTGACCCCAGTGGTGGTCACGCGCCTGTCTCGGGTCACTCGGCTGTCTCCATGGAGGTCATGCCTAAATCTTCCTCTGCTGTGTCTGAACACGGGCCACTCGGGAGTGTCCGCGAGTTTCACACGGCCTGTCGGAGCCGTGTGAGAGCTGTGCATCGCGGAAGAAACTGCCCAATCCACTCATTTGCTCAGAGGTTCATAGAGAGAGGTTATTAAACAGATAAACACGAGTGATGGGGCGTCATTTGGCTGTTAGCTCTACCCCGCAGAGGCGGGTTCGGGTGAGCGCGTCACAGTGCCATGGCAACGTCTCGACACACGCTGGAGAGATGCTCATTGCAAGGCTCACCGCTTGATTGGAAAATCACCAGCCGTATATTCGTTTGAAGGTTTAGTCTAGCTGACCTGGGGTTGGGCAATGCACGAATTACCCAGCATTAACTCTCCGTTGTCTGTATCGACACAGATATACATTTTTAACCTTAGAAGCAAACGAGTCAGTGCCAAGCATTTGGGAAAAATAAAAACATCTCAGAAAAATACAAGGCAAGCTTGCTTACTGCTTAGTGACAAAAGGAGCAACATAATCCGACTACACCCAATGTGTGCCGTCTCATAATTACAGTGGTCGTGACATACTACAGTATGACAACACTGTATAATAGCATGCGCTTTGTCGCGACTAGGGTGCAAGAGTCAAAAGCAGTTATTACAACTCGATATTCAGCTGAACTTTTTCATGAATGTCCATTAAATGAAATTCAACTTCTAGAGAAAAGTAGCCCACGCCCGTTCGAATGCAAACAAATTATTATTCTGTTTTGTCCCGATTACCGACGGTCTATCTACATCACGGTCTATCTGCACAGTATTCCCGAACAGTGTCTTGCGGGCCGCAGACAATCGTGAAGTCATTGCCACGGCCTCTCATTAAGAAGTTGTCACAGACTCGGCCATTGCCGCCACAGCCGAGCTGATAACTGAACGAAGGCGCCCTCCAGACCATGGTGTAATACGAGTGTAGACAGGACGGTCGCCCACGCTCACCCTTTGCGTCGCTGCCTGATGACCGCGGCATGATATCTCGACGGTAGAACGCAGATGAAAATATACAGAAAAGATCTCATACTTCTTAATGAGAGGCCGTGGCAATTACTGCAGCAGTGAGGTAACCGACACTTCATCATGCTGACAATTACAGAGACAATGCCATTGTGGACCTATAGAATCGTAGTAGAAGCACTTGTCTAGCCGATTTTGTAAGATGCAACAGTTCTGTAACGACTGACAATGCATCCGAGGGTTGAGCGCGCTCAGCTTGCGAGCGGTGGGTTCGCTGACGGTATGAGCTCTGGTTAGGCGCTGACAGTATGGTATTCTGGTTAGCCGCTTCACTCGGTATCCGTCAAGTCCACAGCCCATCGGAATATGACGGGTCCAGCCCACAGCCCATCGGAATATGACGGGTCAAGCCCACAGCCCATCGGAATATGACGGGTCAAGCCCACAGTCCATCGGAATATGACGGGTCTAGCCCGCAGCCGATCGGAATATGACGGGTCAAGCCCACAGCCCATCGGAATATGACGGGTCCAGCCCACAGTCCATCGGAATATGACGGGTCAAGCCCACAGCCCATCGGAATATGACGGGTCTAGTCCACAGCCCATCGGAATATGACGGGTCTAGTCCACAGCCCATCGGAAAATGACGGGTCTAGCCCACAACCAATCGGAATATGACGGGTCTAGTCCACAGCCCATCGGAATATGACGGGTCTAGCCCACAACCCATCGGAATATGACGGGTCTAGCCCACAGCCCATCGGAATATGACGGGTCTAGCCCACAGCCCATCGGAATATGACGGGTCTAGCCCACATCCAATCGGAATATGACGGGACCAGCCACCGCGCCCAGTAACAGCAGTAGGTACTGGCGGAATATGACGGGTCCAGCCACCGCGCCCTGTGACAGCAGTAGGTACTGGCGGAATATGACGGACCAGCCACCGCGCCCTTTGACAGCAGTAGGTACTGGCGGAATATGACGGTACCAGCCACCGCGCCCTGTGCCAGCAGTAGGTACTGGCGGAATATGACGGGACCAGCCACCGCGCCCTGTGACAGCAGTAGGTACTGGCGGAATATGACGGGACCAGCCACCGCGCCCAGTAACAGCAGTAGGTACTGGCGGAATATGACGGGACCAGCCACCGCGCCCTGTGACAGCAGTAGGTACTGACGGAATATGACGGGTCCAGCCACCGCGCCCTGTGACAGCAGTAGGTACTGGCGGAATATGACGGGACCAGCCACCGCGCCCTTTGACAGCAGTAGGTACTGACGGAATATGACGGGTCCAGCCACCGCGCCCAGTGACAGCAGTAGGTACTGACGGAATATGACGGGACCAGCCACCGCGCCCTTTGGCAGCAGTAGGTACTGACGGAATATGACGGGTCCAGCCGCCGCGCCCTTTGACAGCAGTAGGTACTGGCGGAATATGACGGGACCAGCCACCGCGCCCTGTGACAGCAGTAGGTACTGGCGGAATATGACGGGACCAGCCACCGCGCCCTTTGACAGCAGTAGGTACTGGCGGAATATGACGGGACCAGCCACCGCGCCCTGTGACAGCAGTAGGTACTGGCGGAATATGACCGGTCCAGCCACCGCGCCCTTTGACAGCAGTAGGTACTGGCGGAATATGACGGGAACAGCCACCGCGCCCTGTGACAGCAGTAGGTACTGGCGGAATATGACGGGACCAGCCACCGCGCCCTGTGACAGGAGTAGGTACTGGCGGAATATGACGGGACCAGCCACCGCGCCCTGTGACAGCAGTAGGTACTGGCGGAATATGACCGGTCCAGCCACCGCGCCCTTTGACAGCAGTAGGTACTGGCGGAATATGACGGGACCAGCCACCGCGCCCTGTGACAGCAGTAGGTACTGGCGGAATATGACGGGACCAGCCACCGCGCCCTTTGACAGCAGTAGGTACTGGCGGAATATGACGGGACCAGCCACCGCGCCCTGTGACAGCAGTAGGTACTGGCGGAATATGACGGGACCAGCCACCGCGCCCTTTGACAGCAGTAGGTACTGGCGGAATATGACGGGACCAGCCACCGCGCCCTGTGACAGCAGTAGGTACTGGCGGAATATGACCGGTCCAGCCACCGCGCCCTGTGCCAGCAGTAGGTACTGACGGAATATGACGGGTCCAGCCACCGCGCCCTGTGCCAGCAGTAGGTACTGGGTGGACGGCTGAGGGTCGCTCACGAACACGCCCCTTCTTTTTCACTCTAGTGTGAAGTCTACAGCTAAGCGATACCGTAGCAGAAATGCACTTCAGCCCTAAAAGGGTATTATCTATTGATGCATCATTGATGACATTTAATAGCCTCGATTTATTGCCATGTTTATGTTGATAACTTCACAGCAGCGCACAGTCCGCCCATATTGTATTACCATATTCAAATTGGTCCGATCATCCCCTAATGTACTACCGCCTGTACCTCAAACCATACCGTGATGTATTGCATCGTTTCACACCGTCGCCTTCTATATCACAGACGGGAATGCCGGCTCTCAGAGAAGTTAGCTCATCGATAGTGGCCACTGATAAGCAGTGGAGTTCACTTCTTTCATTGAATGCCACAAGAGGTTTAAATCCCTGGAGCTGACTGTAGTCCGGTCCGTATATACTCGGTGGTCGACCGATTTTGCCGGTCCAAAAGGCATAAACCGTCGACAGAATACAATTTTCTTGTCAAGGTTCGACGCGCTATTCAGTTTTGGATGGGTAGAAATATTCTCATCTAAAATTGGTTGATTAACGAGGGAGCTAATTGAGAAAACAAGAGTGGTTCGGATTGGCCACCTCCAGTGCGCCTGTTAACCCTCGCCAGTGCAGTGGGGGGATGGGGGGGGGGATGCCACCCCATCGGTTTGTCGGGAATAACTCGCGTAGATATCAACCAATTGCGATGAAACTTTCAGTACCCTACTTTTGAAAAATTTGACACATATTCTGAAATTTTGAACTTGTAGGTCACATGACTCGTGACCTATGGACCTGTTTTTCAAGGTCATGTCAGGAGCAACTGGCGTCCCGTAGTATTGCTCCTTGTAACTTGTGCAGTTTCCGAGTGTTTGTTGTTCAGGAGCGTGAACAGGTGTTTCCAGGTGATAGTTGTGGTTTCCATTGAGATTGTAACCTCGATTGATCTTTTCAGAGGTCAACCGAGGTCACTGACCTCCGATGACCTCATTACTTTTTTGGCTTACTTTCTAAGACATTTTGTGACGCTGATGTAAAATATGGGATCCATTTTACATAATTATATGTTCCACTGGGGTCATGCGCCCCACATGTCAACCGAAGTTACTGACCTCAAATAACCTGACATGAGCTTTTGGAATTTGGCAGTTTCTAGGACATTTTGTGACGCTGATTTCAAATTTGGCACCCATTTAGCATAATTATATGTTCATTGGCGATTCTAGCTCGATTAAATTCAATTTATACGCATTTACAATTTGGTTGACTTTCGGGTCATTGACATGACCTCAGAGGTCACACAATGACCTAGGACCTTAAACTCGGATGTCAATGGCTTACTCTCGTGACAAGCAACACGGTCGTTTTTGAATCGAAGCTCTAGCTCAATTAAGAGGGAAACGCTAGGGGGAGGGAGGGGGGGGGGGGGGGGGTGACCCTCCCCCCTGCACGGTCACGCACTGCTCGGACGCTGCACGGGCGAGGGTTAATATTCAGCATCAACGTTGCTTGCCATTGGAATGCTACCACATCTGTCTTGGAAGAAAAATATATAACTAGAGTTTATCATACGGTGGCCAAACTAGGCTAAAATGGAACATTCTTCGACTCGCAAACATATGATCTTGCTCAAATACCCATTCACACGCGGCAGGGAAAAGGAAAATCGATGACACCGAAATCCGTCCGGCCAGTTGTCTGAATCGGTTCTCTATTTCCGGCGTGTTTTGTTCGCGCCGCTGCAAGAAATACTTCAGCGGCACTCTATCACGGTACCGGTGCAGCTGTGGGTGCAGCTGTGGGTGCTGTGGGTGTCATACACCACCGCCCTGAGCCCAGACACCACCGCCCTGAGCCCAGACACCAACACCCAGACCGCAGCGCAGCGCAATGCAATGCGGCGCGACGTCCTTCCGGGAAACACGAGTCCGCCGCCCGGACGGTAAACCATCACGGAGGCCGTCTGGCCGAGTCTGGACCGGGCTGTGTGTTGCACGTGCCGGCGGGGTGCACGGTGTCTGAGTCTGGCCGAGTCTGGACCGGGCTGTGTGTTGCACGTGCCGGCGGGGTGCACGGTGTCCGAGTCTGGCCGAGTCTGGACCGGGCTGTGTGTTGCACGTGCCGGCGGGGTGCACGGTGACCAAGTCTGGCCGAGTCTGGACCGGGCTGTGTGTTGCACGTGCCGGCGGGGTGCACGGTGACCAAGTCTGGTCGAGTCTGGATCGGGCTGTGTGTTGCACGTGCTGGCGGGGTGCACGGTGTCCGAGTCTGCCCGAGTCTGGACCGGGCTGTGTGTTGCACGTGCCGGCGGGGTGCACGGTGTCCGAGTCTGGCCGAGTCTGGACCGGGCTGTGTGTTGCACGTCCGGCGGGGTGCACGGTGTCCGAGTCTGGCCGAGTCTGGACCGGGCTGTGTGTTGCACGTGCCGGCGGGGTGCACGGTGACCGAGTCTGGCCGAGTGTGGACCGGGCTGTGTGTTGCACGTGCCGGCGGGGTGCACGGTGACCGAGTCTGGCCGAGTCTGGACCGGGCTGTGTGTTGCACGTCCGGCGGGGTGCACGGTGTCTGTCTGCCCGAGTCTGGACCGGGCTGTGTGTTGCACGTGCCGGCGGGGTGCACGGTGTCCGAGTCTGGCCGAGTGTGGACCGGGCTGTGTGTTGCACGTGCCGGCGGGGTGCACGGTGACCGAGTCTGGCCGAGTCTGGACCGGGCTGTGTGTTGCACGTCCGGCGGGGTGCACGGTGTCTGTCTGCCCGAGTCTGGACCGGGCTGTGTGTTGCACGTGCCGGCGGGGTGCACGGTGTCCGAGTCTGGCCGAGTGTGGACCGGGCTGTGTGTTGCACGTGCCGGCGGGGTGCACGGTGACCGAGTCTGGCCGAGTCTGGACCGGGCTGTGTGTTGCACGTGCCGGCGGGGTGCACGGTGACCGAGTCTGGCCGAGTCTGGACCGGGCTGTGTGTTGCACGTCCGGCGGGGTGCACGGTGTCTGTCTGCCCGAGTCTGGACCGGGCTGTGTGTTGCACGTGCCGGCGGGGTGCACGGTGACCGAGGCAGGCGGTGGCGTGGACCGGCACGCCGCAGACGACAGTGGCGCGGTGTATGCCGTACAGCGACGCGGCGGGTGGAAATAGGGCACAATGGTAAGATACTTACTTCCAGTGCCGGGGACCGGGGTTCAAATACTAAAAAAGTCAACCCGACCCCTAATACTCCTCGGAACAAGGTGAGAGTTCCAATTAGCCTCTTGGCCGCAGGAGGATACGGTGCTTGGTCAAAAAACAAACCAAACCGCGGCGCGACACAGCGGTTCCTGCAGACCCCCGCCCCCCCCCCCTCCCCACCGATGTCCGATCGGCGCCAGTTGTTACCAATTACCACCCGCGGCCCGGGATGACATAACCGCCCGGCCAGGGGGCCAATTTGACGCCGCGTTTTCAAGGATGGAGCTCGCTGGCTAAATAAGATGCTAACGAGACACAGACACGCCCCGCCGAGAGGGCCCCGCCCCTTCCTGTGTGACGTCACGGTGTCAAGCTGTTTATCACGTTACAGCACATGCCCACATACACGCACATGTTACACAACAGTGCGAAGCTCAACTTAGAAGTATATAAACACAAATTAATTTAACAATAACCAGTCGGCAGTACTGTTGCTTTACGATGTAAGCCACGACATTTCTTACTCCCTGCGACTCCACGGTGCTGCATACATTGACATATCTCCACAGAGTTCACACTTAAAGGGACACTCCCGCCTTAATATTAGTTTTGAGTGGTCAGTTGAGATAGCTCCATGTTGTTGGATTTGCATTGAACTTAAGTAGGGTAGCAGTTAAAACAACCACATAGGTATAATCGAAAAGAAATTCGAGCTGGGTCTTGACAATTGTAACGAATAAGCCCTACGTGTATTTGAATAGGGGCTTAAAGCCGCTGTCGTCACCTCTCTTTACCAAATGGTGATGATAGTCGACTTGTTTTAAGGTGAGCCTTGGAGATATTTGCTACGTTTCAATGGTTTGGTAACTGTTTTTTTTTTAATATTCAAAGCGCCAGAATTGTCTCGAAATAATTGTGCCCATACTTTGGCAGCGTAAAGGATTTCTGTGTAGCTCTCTAGAGCTCAATATGACGTCATCAACGCAAATATTAAAACTTAACTTTTAATGAAATTGAGCACTGCTTGCGAGAAACAAATGTCATAATCGTGCTAGGCAGCAATTACTTAATATTTTGCACCACAAGCGGCGTACATTTGACAACTTTTGGGAAGGTGGGACAGTCCCTTTAAAGCGGAGTAAATAATGTTTTCGGAACCTACATATATAATATATGAAGCCGCGCCTATACAAGCTCCCAGGAAGAAGCGTAATCAAACACCGGACGCCCTCAGCCTCAAGGTCCGGGTATCCTCCAGTAATGAAACATACTGCTGAAACCAGATCGGCAAGGATTGCCTTGTTTGTTTATGATGCAGTGCAGACCATTTCCGCAACTATCGCCAGCTGTCAGTCCCATGCTCCACGGGTTCTGCGAAAGAATGCGACATGATTACTCTGTAAACCAAACATCGGTCTGACGCCGGCTGTTTCCGAATATGTACAGCGCGCCGCCGGGGCAAAAGTGGGGATGTATTTTTACCGATCCACGGTCCACCTGGCACTGTGCAATGACAGGAAGGCCAGCTGGTTCCCATCGACGTCTGCTTTGCGGTTAGCCCATAGTCATTTCGAGGGGATTAGTTAAACGGCAACCGTGCAACATGTTCGCACAGCCGGCTTGCTGGCTGTCAACATATCCTAATTTGGCTCGTATGAGTCATGAAGTCCCGTTTCTTGTCGATATAGCGCGGGGCGAGCTATTTTGGGAGACATACATGTTGCACGACTCCCACGGTAGACAAAGTATCGGGAGTGCAAAGCTTCACCCAATCACAATTGGATGTCTAACCAGGAAGGAAAAGAGGCACAGCACAAATTTATGGATTTCTTCAGCATGCAGATGCAGTTTAGACGAAGGCAAGGGCCACGGGTAGCTTCTAAAATACATATTACTCTCCAATCTTTTCGTTTTGTAACGCACCGACTAAAAGGAAATGCAAAACCTATTCGACTCTATTTAATTTAAGCAATTGTTATACAGGCTGAGCCGCTGACAAGATAGTAGCTTAAGGTTATTTTGCCAGGTTATGCCTACCTATAAGCATCGAAAAGTTTATTTTACAAAAAGAGTGATAACAATTTCCCAGAAAATATATTTGATCATATGAAAACGCAGTCCGTTAAAGGGACTATTCCACCTTAACATTATATTTTAGTTGAGATAGCCATTTTGATGGCTTGGCATTGAAATAAAGTATGGTGCAGTTAAAACAACCACAATGATCTAATCAAAAAGATATTCGAGCTTGATTTTGACATCTGTAAAAAAATAAGGCCCATGTGTATTTGAATAGGGCCTCTAAACCGACAGCGTCGCTCTCTTTACCCAGCTGGTAATGATAGTCGACTTGTTTTAGGGTCAGCCTTGGAATATTTTCGTCTTTTATTTCTCGATCCCCGGGTGGCTCGCAATCTAGCGACCGGGTGGTTCGCTTTTTCTGCGCAATAAATGTCGACAAGAAATTGTGCCATACATTTGGCAGCACAAAGGATTTCCCTGCTATTAAAAACAAATCATATGACGTCACCAACCCAACTTTCCGCTTAAAACTAAAAATTGAATATCTTCCAAGATAAAAATTTCGGGAAAAAAGTTCACGAACATGTTCAGCTGACCTCACCTGACATTTATATATACAATTAAGTGTGATTCGACAACTTTCAAAAAGGTGGGACAGTCCCTTTAACCATTAGAAACCTCAAACCAGTGGGAAAGGCACTTTAAATAGAGCCATTCGTATCCATGAAGCAAACTAATGGGAACACTTGTTTGATTTTTTTTGGAGGATTTTCTATTTTTTAAGCAAATGTTTAGCTCGTCAAACCGATTTAATTGGCGTGGTAACCAAGGCCACGATCCCGTGGTATTTGTCTGACCATTCCCACGCGGGTCATTAAGGTTGACGGTTGTAGGTACTTACAAGTCTTCAGTGTCATGTAGTAGCTGGTCACGTCATAGATTGACACAAAAACGGCAATGCCATCGCAATGATTGCCATTGCCATCGCAATGATTGCCGGATCAATGCCATCGCTCACCCAAGTCCCATAGTCTCATACAATCGTGGATTTGCTTCGAAAGAAAATCGGAAGAAACCGAGAGATATGATATGCAGACGTTCAAAACGTTAAAACCGGGCACTTTGTTAAGTTTTACCTTCCTCAAACACTTCTCTGCTCTGTTGTATGCCTCTTTATGTTTAACCGATGTTTCTCAGCATTCAATGCCGCGACCTGTTCTTTATGCTCGTGTATGTTTATGTTGTGTCTGTTCATGTACGGTGTTGAACGTCATTGGGGTAGACGTGATGCATTCCTGTCTGCCTGTCCATGGGCGACGACAGAGGAAAACATACAATACACATGGGCCTCGCCAGTCGCTACCGAAGGGGGACTGGGAGGCAGGCAACCCAGGGTCGCTCCGCTACCCCTCTCACACCAAATTAGCAGCGTTTTAACATTAACGCTATGGGAGTGGGAGAGCCAACCACCTAGTTGCCCCCCCCCCCGCTCCACATTTTGTGGCGACGCTCCTGACAATACACACATGGACACGTATCATTACTTTAACACCAGCAACGCTGCAATTAGTTGATAACATGTGCGATACACCGAATTTGCACGTAAATGCCGAGGGTAATGGCGAATTAGGTACCGAAGCGCATCATATAACCCTGCCTGACGTCCAAGGTCAAGCGATGATGAGGGTGAATGTCTGTAGTCGCCGTCACTGCATGCAGAGGCCGGGAATTTCACGCGCGGAAACCCCCGCGGTGAATGTCCCATTGCGTGAGACAAACAGCCAAGAAAGTGGCATCTATACGGCGACCTTCGGACAGCACGGGGACCGCCCGGCCGTGTCCTCTGTCTGTGTCAGAGGCTGCACGGTGCCGTGAGGACTGCAGCACGCGGCGCCGGTGCACCGGCGCCAGAGGCCGGACTGACCCGGCCTCTGGATCCTCCCTACAAGATCGACGATGTGGGTGCAGTGCATAGCCGCCAAGGTTGCCGGATGTGCATGCGAGGCGCGTGCGGTGACTGCTGGACGGCGCAGTAGAGTTGCACATGCGGGGTGACAAAGCTGAGGTGCGGAGGTGCCAGGGACGGGTCAGGACAGACACACATGCACCGATACCACCCACCTTCCAGGTCTGTTGCCGGCGCCGACTCAGCGGGAAAATCTGTGGACACAGAGCCGGTTAACTGTCTGAGCCGGGTACGGCCCTGACTTCCATCAGATCACCGAACAGGCAGCCGAGGACGCAGGCAAACCCACAACCACTGCAAACCTCGGCATAACTGTCGAGGACATTTCGAATGTAGCAGACGACAGTAATATCCGCGATAGTTGGCTTTCAGTAGACGCTTTTACCGAGATCAAGAAAAGCAGGCAAAGGTAAAATGACGAGTCAAGATTATCACCGACCGCATTCCACGGAGACAGGTCACTAGCACCACTGCCACCCCACCATCACCTTCATCGTAAATCTCGGCGTTTTTATATGAGCTCATGCGGCATGATCATCAGGGCCCGACGATGCCGTCAGCGGCGACCCCACATTCCGATTCCGGACATTTTATGGTCCAGTGCGGCCAATCGACTTAGTGTGTTGCGCCACCAGCCACCAGGTTCCCACCGGGCGACTGCTGTTGTATACGTGTCGGCGGATTCACCGGGACACCTATAGACCGCTCAATTGACATGCAACAAATCACGACATGCCAGCTCCCAGCTATCAAAAGTGAACACAAATTATTTGACGTCTGACAAGCATCTTCTTCAATTAAAAAAAGCACCATCAATTTCAAACCACATAAATACTATTTTGCCACACATTATGATGGAATCTTAATACACCAGCTAATTGGTCTGCGATATTGATGGTATGTGGCCAATATGGCGTCGGTGGTATACGGCATATGGTAACAGCGACGGGACCAGCACTTCGATATTGACACGGCACTTCGATATTGACACGGCACACTGACATATACTTAGGAAAAAATCATTTGAACATCAACAGCCCAGAAATCAGTTCATCGACGACAGTGGCGTATCCAGGATTCACTCCAGGAGGGGGCAATTTTTGATCAGGGGGCATAAGGTACCCCCACCCAAAAAAAAATCACCGGATTTGGCCCACTATATTTTTAGAGGGGCATATTCTCAACATTTTTTCCTTTAAAAAATATTATATATTTTTTCTCTCTCGAAATAGGGCCCTTCGGGCCCTATTTCCGAAGGGGCACATACGGCCAAGGGGGCACGTACGGACCTTCAGGGGGGGGGGGGGGGCAATTGCCCCGTTTGCCCCCCCCCCCCTTGGGTACGCCTATGATCGACGAAAAGTTCGGAAGTCATACAGCACATCACGATATACATAGTTGCTATACCTTCAGTTATTGGCGAGAGCATTACAGTAACAACGTCCCAGGGATGTTCCAAGGGCGTGAAGCTGCATCCTTCTCGCTAATTACATCGAACAAATAGTTTGACTTTGAGACATTGCATCTGAATTTCGTAACTTTACAGTAATGAACATACTGAGGTTCAAAAACACATCCTAAAACTGCCCAAACTGTTCCAAACTATCCCTTATAAATTGCAGTCTCCAAACGGCATGAATGTGGTTACCGACAGCGCTTCCAATGCCGCTGATGGTCCGTTCAATACTCGACTATGACCGACTGACCGACTGTGACTATGACCATCTAATCAAGTATGTAGCTGTATGTACAGTGCGTCTGTATAGTACTGTGTGTCTGACAGTGACTATATTGACTAAGACGGGATATAGCCGGCTGCAGAGAGATGGAGCATGTGTCCCACTGGAATACTATCACCGTCGGGGGCCGGCACGAACCAGCCATTATAACTCCCTGTGTGGCCACCGTGACATAACGGCCACCGTGATCGCCACCGCATTACGACCAATACCATATAACGGCCGTATCATCGTCCCGATCCCACGGCGCCGTGACCGCTCCGCAGCGGGGTTACGTCACCGTGCCAGGTCGGGTCACGTGTGCAGGTGCGCCCAGCCGCCGAGACCGAGGAAAGTGACATCAGTGCTGTCTCGCTCCAGCGGTGCCGAAAACGACCGCGCTACACTCTCCGGTAAACGACGCTGTAAAAGCGGCTCAGCTGCGGCGTGCACGGCGAAGTTGCGGCAAACCAGAAGCAGTAGTGGCACGATTGGGTGGCCCTGGTGCGGCACGGTTCTTACGGTGGTAAGAATACGGCTTCCTGTGCAAGCGACCGGGGTTCAATCCCCCCGGCGGAGCTTCTGCATAAGGTGTGACCCAGCCTCAACTATACCCAGGGTGATGTTAGCGACTTGGTCCCGAGAAGATTCGTTGCTTAACTCAAAGCCAACCAACCAACCTGGGCACCCGAATGACCATGCTGCTGTCAGCACGGGACCAGCAGACTCACTGTCCAGACCGCCCAGCAATCATGAGCCCTTGTCAACGGTGCCGTTTTAATGAGAGCGCCGAGTGCCGGCCGGGGCGGGGCGGGGCGGGGCGGGATGGGGCGGGGAGGGGCGGGGCGGGGCGGGGTGGGGCGGGCGGGGCGGGCGGGGACAGGCGGGGCGGGCGAGGGCAGGCGGGGCGGGGCGGGGCGGGGCGGGGCGGGGCGGGCGGGGGAGACCTTCCGGTAGTGAGTCGTGGCCGGTGATGGCGCTGTTAAGCCGTCATGTCGAGGTCAGCACGTTATCTGATCATCAATCGGGGCAGTGTGAGGTTAGCTGGAGCAGCGGCCGGCCTCCGAGGCAGGGGTACTGATTGTCCCCGCGACCCAAGTTGCTGGCTGCCACGCCCCGCAATCCAAGGTGATGGCTTCCCCCTTCTCGACCCAGGGTGCTAACTTCCCCCTTCGCGACCCAGGGTGCTGGCTGCTCCCGCTACCCAGGGTGCTAACTGCCCCCCCCCCGCGACCCAGAGTGCTGGCTGCCCCCGCTACACAGGGTGCTAACTGCCCCCCCCCCCTCGCGACCCAGAGTGCTGGCTGCCTCCGCTACACAGGATACTAACTGCCCCCGCTACCCAGGGTGCTAAATGCCCCCCCCCCCCTCGCGACCCAGAGTGCTGGCTGCCCCCGCTACACAGGGTGCTAACTGCCCCCCTCGCGACCCAGAGTGCTGGCTGCCCCCGCTACACAGGGTGCTAACTGCCCCCCGCTACACAGGGTACTAACTGCCCCCGCTACCCAGGGTGCTAAATGCCCCCCCCCCTCGCGACCCAGAGTGCTGGCTGCCCCCGCTACACAGGGTGCTAACTGCCCCCCGCTACACAGGGTACTAACTGCCCCGCTACCCAGGGTGCTAAATGCCCCCTCCCCCTCGCGACCCAGAGTGCTGGCTGCCCCCGCTACACAGGGTGCTAACTGCCCCCCCCCCCTCGCGACCCAGAGTGCTGGCTGCCCCCGCTACACAGGGTGCTAACTGCCCCCCGCTACACAGGGTACTAACTGCCCCCGCTACCCAGGGTGCTAAATGCCCCCCCCCCCCTCGCGACCCAGAGTGCTGGCTGCCCCCGCTACACAGGGTACTAACTGCCCCCGCTACACAGGGTACTAACTGCCCCCGCTACCCAGGGTGCTAAATCCCCCCCCCCCCCTCGCGACCCAGAGTGCTGGCTGCCCCCGCTACACAGGGTGCTAACTGCCCCCCACTACACAGGGTACTAACTGCCCCCGCTACCCAGGGTGCTAAATGCCCCCCCCCCCTCGCGACTCAGAGTGCTGGCTGCCCCCGCTACACACCCAAAAACAAAACAGACAGGTCATTAACGTGTACCCTCAGTGTAACCAAAAGGTCAGGTGCACGAAGATGACACGACTTTACAATATATAGATGCTCAATAAGTCAATCTTAACCTGTTTTACGTTATGCAACAAGTTAGCATATTGTAATTTGAAGTTGCAAAGTTTATTTCTAATTTATTTTTCATATACTCATTTAAGGTCAATGTACCTACTGGAGGTTATTTAACCCGGCATTGACTGGGGTCTCAGCCGAACACCATTGGCAGGGGGGGGGGGGGGGGGGGGGGGGAGGGGGAGGGCGTTAAACGACCCCTCCCTGGTTATCTTCTGAACCAATGATTGCAGCGAAACGCGAAGGCGGCATTCGAAAGCTCTCAATGAGGTTAATATAAAACATGCTAAAAAAGTTCGAATTGAGGTCACATGTCAGGTCACGGTCAGGTCAAAGGTCAAAATCAAGGTATATGGGCCATACTTTCCATCCAAAGCCTTCGATTGCGACCATGATCAGCCAAAATGCTCTCAAAGGTCTCAAAATACACATCCAACATGAGCTGAAGTGAGATTGTTGGAAAAGGTCAAGGTCAAGGTCAGGTCACAAAACGTCACTATGCGCAAAATATCTACAAAATTCATGCAACATATGTTTATGGGTCATTTTACAAGTATAATTCGATAGTGATAGTCATTTTACCACCTGACTACATTTACGTGAAGTTAGTGTCAAGTTCAGGTCAAGGTCAGGTCACATGAGGTCAAAATTAGAAATTGACCAACATAAATAAAAAAGGCATGTTTCTGGACCAGTTTTGCCTAAAAAATGCAGCCATGACATTCATTCATTTTTTCGTAGCTGGTCATTCAACCCCCAAAAAACGTCAGAGTTACCCATACTTTAGAAGTCATAAGTCAGTCAAAAATGGTGATATTGTATTGCAATTTGGTTTGGGAATTGCCCATATGAGATTATCTGATGCAAATTTTGGTTTGTTGAATGTCTGAAAAGTTTTATTTTGAGGGCATTTTTCTCCAAACAATAAACACAAAATAGGGCCAAAAACCAAAATATTCAAAAATCCGAGATAGCTATTTTGAAGCCCTTGCTATTTGCTATCTTTTGACGTTTTGTGATTGCATTTTGCACAATATATGACATTTTTACGGTCTGTTAAAGTTTAGCTGATTTTTGTGTGAAACTCGTGTGTAGCGTTGATAGCGACGTTTTTTGAGCTATTGCGAAAGTTCGTCAGGGGAGAGGGGGGTAAACGCCCCCAGTCAATGGCGTGTTAAGGTTGAATACAGCCCGAGTGGCACGAGCGGCAGTGTATAACCCAGCCGGCGAGACGATTGGACCCAGATTCGGACAACGTATGTCCAGTCACGGCTAAGTGCTCCTGACACGGCTCAGACCGTACCGGCCGCGTTACAGGGCTACTCCATCTCCCCACTCATGACTCTCCCCCCCGCTTATATAGACAGGTCATGCATATAACATGAATTCAGTGGCCGCATGATATCGCCGAGATTCATTTCACATACTGATATTTTCCTAGATTTGGTCAGAGCACTATCTTTTGTGGGTGATATGAATGATGCATGTTATAGTACATCTAATGCATTTTAACGAATTTCTTTGAAATGAATGTGACACAGTCGAAACATGGGCAGCAAAGTGATGCAGGTATGTCATGTGCTTACTATGCGACACAAATTGAAGTAGTAATACCGAGTCGAGTTACCTTGACATGTTGCGGCTCGGCTCAACCGTACTCGGAATAACATGGTCTGTATGATGTGGGCAAAACATTGCCTCTCAGGGAAACGGCAAAACAAGCCGAAGGACCTCTGCCCGATTGGAATAAATTGCCGTAATTCAAAAGATAGTTGGCATTTGCCTTCCGCATATAACTCTATGCAACAGCAGTCACTGCGGAAGAGGGAAAGGGAGCAGTATGAGCAAATTGCCTCCCATTTTCGGGGGTCAGTCTGCCCCCCCCCCCAGAAGTGGGAGCAGACTGCCATAGCAATAATACCATAAATGTCAGCGTTATTCCTAAGCTGTTGAATGGTATGAATCGGATGAGAAAAAAACCGTCTTTCCACATCCCTGGAGAGATTCCGTCGCAGCCATGTTACAGCTTAACACATGGTTTCCTGAAATCCTGATCCTGGCGCCTTATAATACTGCCTCGTCATTAGAAACGTTTCGCGGGCATCATTTCTCCAAGGGTAGCAGGGATGGGGATTGATTACTCACCGCCATCTCCTCGCTGCGGTAGGCGGGGAGGGGAAGCGCCATCGGGTAGAACACCAGCTGAGTACTGGGTAGACTGGGTAGTGAGTACTCACCGCCATCTCCTTACTGCGGTAAGCGGGGAGGGGAAGCGCCATCGGGTAGAACACCAGCTGAGTACTGGGTAGACTGGGTAGTGAGTACTCACCGCCATCTCCTCGCTGCGGTAGGCGGTGAGCGTCTGTTCGTCCTGCAGGAGCACACAGAAGTAGGGCTCCCAGTTGAGCAGCGGCACGCCGTCCCGCCGCACCTTCTGACTGCCCTGATGTCCCAGGTGAACCGCTCGTTCTGGAAAAGATAACACAGGTCAGGTCAGGTCAGGTCAGGTCAGGTCAGTTCAGGTCAGTTCAGGTCAGTTCAGGTCAGGTCAGGTCAGGTCAGGTCAGGTCAGGTCAGTTCAGGTCAGTTCAGGTCAGTTCAGGTCAGTTCAGTTCAGGTCAGGTCAGGTCAGGTCAGGTCAGGTCAGGTCAGGTCAGGTCAGGTCAGGTCAGGTCAGGTCAGCCCATGTCAGGTCAGGTCAGTTCCGGTCAGGTCAGGTCAGGTCAGGTCAGGTCAGCTCAGGTCAGGCCAGTTCAGGTCAGGTCAGGTCAGTTCAGGTCAGTTCAGGTCAGTTCAGGTCAGTTCAGGTCAGTTCAGGTCAGTTCAGGTCAGGTCAGCTCAGGTCAGCTCAGGTCAGGTCAGGTCAGGTCAGGTCAGCTCAGGTCAGGTCAGGTCAGGTCAGGTCAGCTCAGGTCAGCTCAGGTCAGCTCAGGTCAGGTCAGGTCAGCTCAGGTCAGGTCAGGTCAGGTGTGCTGGCCGGTACCTATGAGGGAATAATCGTGTAATGATCAGTTGACCAGATTGCACTCCAATCACGTGAGGGGCTCACGCCTAACACGCGCAGTGGAGGGTGGGGGCACTTTATGCCCCCCCCCCCCCCACATGTTTTTCGTGAATATTTCGAAAACGAAGCGGAGAAGGATGGTGTTTGTTCCGTGAAATTAACGCCAACTCAATAGCAGATCGTTTGACGCAAAAAATCCAAATTTGGTCGATCAATTTTGAGTTATATCGCTTTTTAGTCCAAGATGGTGGCCAGAATCGCGGTCGGCAAATTTATATCTTCGGAACCAACAGTCGGATTGGGATGATTCAAACGCCATTCGGTAGCCAATGTCAATGTTCACCCCCGGAAACAACTTTGGACACATTTCTGGCAATCTGTGACGTCACAGAAGTCAAATGAAAAAATGTGACATTTGGCCAGATTTGACTTTCGTGGCCTCGTTTGACCTTGAAAATATTGACCGAAGGTCAATACAATTTTCCAAAATGTAGATAATCATAGCACCTACCAACCCTGTAAGTTTAATCATTCTAGCTCTCATACTTTCGGAGATCTTAGGGGGGGGGGGGCACTCAAGTGCACTAAAGTGCCCCCCTCTCCACTGCGTGTTAGAGGCATACCCCTCTCCACTGCGCGTGTTAACGTGAAGGGCGTGAGGGGCTCACGCCTTAAAGGCGATAACCACAAAAGTGATTGGTGATGGGTGGTCAGATTACCGAGCGTACATGATTCGTAACAATCTTGCAGATCAATGCCATCAGCTTAGTCGCCATTGGTTGCTTGGCTTTGAGATGGAAATTGGAGTTGCGTAAATCCTCCGTTGCCGGGAATCGCATAATAAATGATATGTTCGAACCTTGACCGGTCGCTACGCTTGACCAGTCGCATCGCAGCTCATTGAATCTCTGGCAATCGGGGGGAAGCGTTAATCAGCGGAATGGTGGAGACTGGAGAGATCATTTGTGGTAGGCAGGTAACAATGTTGCGTCACACGTTCAAAGTTTCATCAATTAACTACACCTGCTATACCGTCGCTGTCATTAATGCTGTATATTACTGCGTGGCTCATCAACAGATCCTCGCAAACCACACGCCCGGCTCACGGAGATAAAAACACCAGGTGGCCACATCCGTTCACCCTGCGCCATCAATTTCAGATAACAACACAATACATCAATCATCAAACAAAGCGATCGACGTGAGACACAAAGGAGCCCCGTAATTTAAGGTGCTATAATAAACACCATGTCTGCGTTAAGACCAATAATGGAGCACCTAGCTAAATATTTAAGTGAAATGCTGTATCAACTTATTATCCCATTGATAACCTCTTAATGTTTTCATATTTATCACTCTCGGTACTTTAATAAACACAACGTATCGCAAACAAACATTCTTGCGCCGAGATCACGCAGCTTAGGGAATAATCACCCTCATTAATGACATTAACAGCTCTCCTTACTGCTGTTACGCGCACCCTGTATATAATTACATCTTTTACCATAGAGAAGTCGGTATTTAATTACATCTTTTACCATAGAGAACTACACCGTACAAGACCGGGCAGCAGTGCTGGCTGAGCACGTAGCGCCACCTATACGGTTTATCTGGTACTACAGTTTCCTTCTGCCGCCACAGGGCGAAGACTGCAACTAGCGGTAGGAGGCTATCTGGAGACTGCAGTTTGGTACAAGACAATATCTCAAACAATAGAAACGGCCACGCAGGTGTAATATTTTTAATCACAAGGCAACACCAAAAATACAAAAATTGCGGCAATACTGCGGACGACCAGACACAAATCAGTCACAGATTCATTTTAGCCCGTCGTTTGCACACGGTGGCGACTAGCAGTGCCAGTTTCAGAAAATATTTGTCCATGTCCGACCGATGTACAAGACCATGAATGGCCAGCTGTCCGTCCGAAACTGTCCGAAAATCATTGTTTGTCCGAAATTTGTCAGAAAGCAGAAAAGTGTTTGATTAAGAAATGAATTACCTGTGGCGCACTTTCTTTTTTAACAAAAAAGTATCTAAGTGATTTTCGCGACAAGCCATCCTTGAGCATTGGATGTCCGAAAATGTCCAAAGAAATATGCTTATGTCCGTCCGAAAACCGAATCGGTCTTCGGACAAATTCGGAATTCCGAAAATGATTGTATATATTGGCACCACTAGTGGCGACAATATACAGGTGCATCAAGAGTAGGTGACAATAAACGATACAACAAACGCGCGATCGGCCTGAAATAGTTTGATGGCAACCAAATAATATAGTATTCTAAGGGTGTCAGGCGGGAGAGCAGAAATAAGACAACCGCCAAATACCATCAGCCAAATACACTTTAAGCCCTTCTCGATACGAGGAAAAAAAATGGATGCAAAACAGCAAATCCAGACAATATTTACCCTTTCGAACTCCGAGTCCTTTTTCGGTGATACGGATATATGACGATGAGATATATATGTCATACAGGTTACTACAGTTTCCAGGGAAGCGCATCCCCATAGAAGACCGGATCCGAGCCTGACATCACCGAGTTTAAGAAACTAAACGCATGAGTTATGCCTCTGCTCCACCACCATGGCTGAGGAACACCATATGAGGTATACTTCGACATGACAAACAGCAGAAAGCACCAATGGTCCTTCACCGGCTCTTCGAACCATCTCGGCTGTCCAGAACGGTTCTAAGAGGCACTCTCCCGGCTGACGGTGCTTCTATACACGGCGCGGCGGATATCTCCCCGAAATATGACACGGCGGCTGGCCGCAACTCATAAGCGTGCAGGCGGATGTCGCGACGACGTCACCGGAGTCACCTGACCCATCACGTGACCCATCACGAGACTCCAGTCGCGCGGTGACCGTTGCGGAGGCAGTCTTACGTCAGAAATGCGCCGGCGCCGGCCGTGCGTCACATTTGCCTATCGCGCCATCACCGCGTCCCATCGGCTGCCGGTGCAACGGCACGACGAGATTTTCGCGGAGTCTGTCCGGGCAGATTTCGCAGGTCGGGATCGGGATCGGGCTGATTTCGGTGGAGGAGGTTCTGAGGTCGGGTGACATTCGCCGATGTCGTGTCTGTCAAGGCCACGCAGGCCGCACGTGTGTGCGTGCCACGCGAGGTTCAAAGAAGTGTGAAGGGCTGCGGTGCGGTGTGCTGGAGTCTGTGATTTCTGCACAGTCATTCGTTTTAGGTATTACCACACGACTTCTATTCTGCCCTCGGCCCACAGGCAGGCTGGCATTCGGTTCCCGATCATTGTTTGGGAACAGCGTGTGGCAATGCAGTGTATCAGAACAGTTGGCAATCTTCTCTGATTGCGTTGTGATATCGAGTGAACGGTGGAGGTGAATTTACAAATACGTCCTGGTGAAACCTAACACCTAGATCAAAGGTTAGCCGAATTAGTTAGCAGAATATTCCATTATGCAGCACAATCTACACGTGCTGACAGATCGCCGTAAGTGTTCACCGTGCTTTCATCACCAAAGAGCATGAATGGAAACTGCACAAAGCTCAGTGAGGTCACACTTGACAACTCGTTTAACTATCGCTCTCGAGGTCGCCTCTGAAAGCCCTATATGAGCTCATGCCACCCTTTCATTACCCAAATTTCGAAGGATGCCCATCTCTGACAATGCTATTCAGCGTTTTGTAGTGTGAGCGTCCCCTGATATACGAAACAGCGACCGAAGAAGACCGACAGCGAATGTTTTGCTTCAAAATGAAATAACTTAATCAACTCCGCCCGCGTAGATCGGTTCGGAGAGCGCTGGATTACATATGTGACCCACCCTGGCAAGGTGGGTTCGAGCCGCTTCGGCGCTCGCTATTTGCTCCTGGCGGGGATGACCTGCGGCCGGTGGCAGCGGCCGCGTTCAAGGTCAGATGAAGCCAGTGAGCCGGGCGGACCGTCCTCAGTCGTTAAGGGACGTTAAACTTTCGTCTCTAAATTCTGCCGGTGACTGGAATTGCGCGCACGGATGGTGGGGTCAGGGCCTGTGCAACAAGTTTAGCTTAGCGCGGGCGGCGGGTCCTGATCTCGGAAATCCATCCCATCAAAACATTAAAACTAAAGAAAAAAATTATTCTTGGTACCACCGCCATACCGCAGAGAGTGATAAGAGCTGACACAGCTGACCCCTCACCCCCAACACATAATCTCCTTAGCTCTGTTCTCAGTCACACCGCAGAACCTCGGGTCCCGGGCGTCCCCATCTCTGTTCTTAGTCCCGGGCGTCCCCATTTCTGTTCTCAGTCCCGGGCGTCCCCATCTCTGTTCTCAGTTCCGGGCGTCCCCATCTCTGTTCTCATTCCCGGGCGTCCCCATCTCTGTTCTCAGTCCCGGGCGTCCCCATCTCTGTTCTCAGTCCCGGGCGTCCCCATCTCTGTTCTCGGTCCCGGGCGTCCTCATCTCTGGCCTCAGTCCCGGGCGTCCCCATCTCTGGCCTCAGTCACAGCGCCATTACACACCAGTCATGACCACCTAACAGCAGCGATCACCCTGAACAGGGACGCCAAACAGGACTGTGCAGCGATCACCCTGAACAGGGACGCCAAACAGGGCTGTCCAGTGATCACCCTGAACAGGGACGCCAAACAGGGCTGTCTAGCGATCACCCTAAACAGGGACGCCAAACAGGGCTGTCTAGCGATCACCCTAAACAGGGACGCCAAACAGGGCTGTCCATCGATTACCCTAAACAGGGACACCAAACAGGGCTGTACAGCGATCAGCAGTGTCATCTCCGGCTCAACTGTTTCCTCGCAACGAGTCGACATAGAATATTCAAACGGCTACAGTTGTCCCTATATGTAGCGTGAGGCATCTGGCCAGGAGCTGGCACGAGTATGTCGGTACACAAAGTCAGCCTCTGCAACACACATCGCGTCTTAGCCCGGCTGGCTCACTGCCCATATTTAGGCTGTCCGTCTAAGCGCCTCAGGCGATTGTAAGATGACTCACTCCCCCTGCAGCCAGGTGGTGGTGCAGAAAGCAGAGCGCCATTTCCGCTGTGAACACCCTGTAACTACCCCGTGACCGCCTATGGCTACTGCTAACCGCACAGCCATCGGGTTCACTACACCGCGCTGCACCGCTGGATCCAGGGCTCCACCATTAACGGCACGGGCGTCCTCGGCTGCGAGCGCTACTCGCCATAACGGCAGGCAGACCCTCCGCCGGACTGCGGGGCCGCAGCGGACCTGCCGCGGACGCCGCAGCCCGTCTGTCGCCGTGTGCCAAAACGCGCAAATCCGTTACTCCGTCCCGCTCAGTTCGCACGGGGACACAGTTGGCCGGCGCTGGACAGTTTCGTCCCGCTCGGTTCGCACGGGGACGCCGTTGGCCGGCGCTGGGCAGGTTCGTCCCGCTCAGTTCGCACGGGGGCACCGTTGGCCGGCGCTGGGCAGTTTCGCAGAGCGTCGCCCGCTGCCGGCTGCCAGCATGTTGGCCTGAGAGAGCTGGCTTGGTGGGGCGACAGGCTGCGGAGCTGGCCGTGGCCGGGCGAGGCGGACGGCGACAGGCGACAAAGCTGGCCGTGACCGGGCGAGGCGGACGGCGGCAGGCGGCGGAGCTGGCCGTGGCCGGGCGAGGCGGACGGCGACAAGCGACAAAGCTGGCCGTGGCCGGGCGAGGCGGACGGCGGCGGAGCTGGCCGTGGCCGGGCGATGCGGACGGCGACAGGCGACAAAGCTGGCCGTGGCCGGGTGAGGCGGACGGCGGCAGGCGGCGGAGCTGGCCGTGGCCGAGCGAGGCGGACGGCGACAGCCGACAAAGCTGGCCGTGGCCGGGCGAGGCGGACGGCGGCAGGCGGCGGAGCTGGCCGTGGCCGGGCGAGGCGGACGGCGGCAGGCGGCGGAGCTGGCCGTGGCCGGGCGAGGCGGACGGCGGCAGGCGGCGGAGCTGGCCGGGGCCGGGCGAGGCGGACGGCGGCAGGCGGCGGAGCTGGCCGTGACCGGGCGAGGCGGACGGCGACAGGCGGCGCCTCTGCTCTGCTGACGGCCTCCGCCAGTGATGGATGGTTAGATGTCACCCGTGGCTGCTTGGCGACCATATCGCGTCATTTACAACGCCGTCGTTGCCATAGGGCCGAGGCTGGTCGCAGAATATTCGATCCAGATCACTCATCGACACGCTGACGGCTGTGACAGGTACAAGGTCAGACGACCAGCGTCCAGCGCTGGGGTCGAGACATGTACGTTTTCAGCAGAAACCAACAGTTCGCGAACGCGTTTCGAACAGTGACGTGTCAGCAGACAATGGTGCTGTCAAATGAGTAACATCCCACAAAAAGACACCCTGCTAGATCACACATCCGATCAAGCAGCTCAAACACTGAGTCGCGCTGGTGTGGGAACGGCAGACTTGTAGCTGCAATTCGATGCAAGACCCATTGGGATTGAAGATCCTCTGTAGCATTTTGTGGTCAGATATGCTGGGATTACACATCCGTCATTATATTGTGTGGGGAGATCCTCTTGAATTTGGGATCCGCCTCTGGGACCCATGTATGTACATGTCTGGTTCGGGGCGACTGAGACAGCTCGGACTCCGAGGCGCACTGGTGTCGGGACAGCAGAGACATCTACCGCCGGCGTCACGAAACCTCACCGCCAGACAGCGGTGTTGCCAGGCTGCGTGCCGGCCGGCCCCACAGACAGCAGTGTCCCGGTCTGTGTGCCGGCCGGCCCCACAGACAGCAGTATCCCGGTCTGCGTGCCGGCCGGCCCCACAGACAGCAGTGTCCCGGTCTGTGTGCCGGCCGGACCCACAGACAGCAGTGTCCCGGGCTGCGTGCCGGCCGGCCCCACAGACAGCAGTGTCCCGGTCTGTGTGCCGGCCGGCCCCACAGACAGCGGTGTTGCCAGGCTGCGTGCCGGCCGGCCCCACAGACAGCAGTGTCCCGGGCTGCGTGCCGGCCGGCCCCACAGACAGCAGTGTCCCGGTCTGTGTGCCGGCCGGCCCCACAGACAGCAGTGTCCCGGTCTGTGTGCCGGCCGGCCCCACAGACAGCAGTGTCCCGGTCTGTGTGCCTGCCGGCCCCACAGACAGCAGTGTCCCGGTCTGTGTGCCGGCCGGCCCCACAGACAGCAGTGTCCCGGTCTGTGTGCCGGCCGGACCCACAGACAGCAGTGTCCCGGTCTGTGTGCCGGCCGGACCCACAGACAGCAGTGTCCCGGTCTGTGTGCCGGCCGGCCCCACAGACAGCAGTGTCCCGGTCTGTGTGCCGGCCGGCCCCACAGACAGCAGTGTCCCGGGCTGTGTGCCGGCCGGCCCCACAGACAGCAGTGTCCCGGGCGTGTCCCGGTCTGTGTGCCTGCCGGCCCCACAGACAGCAGTGTCCCGGTCTGTGTGCCGGCCGGCCCCACAGACTGCAGTGTCCCGGTCTGTGTGCCGGCCGGCCCCACAGACAGCAGTGTCCCGGGCTGCGTGCCGGCCGGCCCCACAGACAGCAGTGTTGCCAGGCTGCGTGCCGGCCGGCCCCACAGACAGGATGTTCATGTATTTGCGAATCATTCCATATAAATGGCTTAATGTTCGATTCGAGTGAAAAGGATACAAGTTGGGTGATACAAACGAAAAACACGACAGACAATTTAAAACACGCATCGCACACACACAAGAAATCGTGGTAACTATGTTAATAAAACGAAACGAATTCAAGCTTTCACACACCGTCGTCACAATTTTCGAGTTGGGATTTTAGCACGGCGAGGCTCCGGGAGGCCATAACGGCCGGCGTCAGGTGGTTCCAAGACGAGGCCGCCCTATAGGAAAAAGCCCTGCGCGACATGGATAGCCGGAAAGCGGGCAGTTCTAGAGCACCAGCCACCGCGGCCCGCGTGAGGCGCTCCTCATAGCGGTGCGAGGGATGAATAGCGATCGGACCGCTGCCGGGGCGCGGGGATCGTTTAAGGCTCTGTAGACGCCGATACAGTCGCGGCGCGCAACGAGGTCGCGTATACCACGCCAGCCTAGCGACTCCACGATCGGTGAGATATGATCACGACCCCGCGCACCCGAGACGATCCTTGCCGCGAAATTTATCACCTTTTGTACCCGGCTGAGGTGGCAGTCAGCGGCCCCGCCCCAGACGGAGAGGCAGTACAGTATGTGGGGGAACACGTGTGTCTGGATTAGGAGTTGGCGGGTCTCGGGTGTGAGGTGGTGACGAATTTTATACAGACAGAACAGGATGGAGTTGCACTTTTTGACTAAATTGGAAATGTGCTCCTCCCAGGACAAGTTACGGTCCATGGTGACCCCCAGCATCTTCACGGACGGCAAGGGATTGAGTGTGTGGTTTGAGATGTTGAGCTGAAAGGATGGAGTCTTTTTAAGGGCTTGAGGAGTACCGACAAGGAGGAGCGTGGTCTTGGTGGGGTTCATCTTTAAGGAGTTGGCAGTGAAGTAGGATTGGACCGCAATGATGGTATCCTCCTGGCGGGATTTTAGTAGGGATAGGTGTGCTGGGAGGGCAGAGTCGAGGAGCTGGGTGTCGTCTGCGTAGGACACCAGACGCCCGTGAGGAAGGTACGATGCAAGGTCGTTCGTGAAGATGCTGAAGAGGAGTGGGCCCACGAGGGACCCCTGAGGGACGCCGTGGGATAAAGGAAGGGATAGTGATCCGCCTCTCACCACCTGCAGCCGACCATCGAGGTAACTCCGGAACCATCGGGGATCGATGCCGTACCACTGTAGCTTGGTCAGGAGGACACCGTGGTCAACGCTGTCAAAGGCTCTACTAAGGTCGACGGAGGTGACGGCGACGACATGTCCCGCGTCGATCCGGCGCGTCATCCATTCCACAGCGTCGACCACGGCATCCTCCGTCGAGTGGCACGGCCTGTACGCGTATTGTGAAGGCGCCAACAGGCTGTGGGAAACGAGATGCGCCGACAACTGCGTACATACAACCTTCTCGCATAATTTTGACAACACTGATAAAATCGATATCGGCCTAAAATTGCCAGGAGCATCGCGAGGCCCAGATTTATGAAGAGGGAGAACTGAGGCAATTTTCCAGTCACTTGGGAAGACGCAAGTGATGACAGAAGTGTTGACGAGATGAAGCAAGTGAGGCCCTAAGACAGCGAAACAGTTTTTCAATGCAAGTAGCGGCACACCATCGAGTCCAACAGCCCTAGAAGAGGACAGTTCTTTCAAGGCACTAGAAAGCATGGGTAAGGTCACCGGTTCTAAGACTAGCTGGGCTGTGGTGACGCACGGTGGTCTCGGAGGGAGAGGTGGCACGCTGTGGCAGCCGGCTGCCAGCTCGGCAGCTATCTTAGGCCCGACTGAGGCGAAATGGCGATTGAAGTCGTCAGCTCGGTCCATCGTCATATCCTCGGCGCCGCCGCCTCCTCTCGTGGGTCGAAGGGCGAACTCACGGATCCCGCGCCAGAAACTCGCACGATCAAACAGCATGGTCGCGCACAGAAAGTCGCGTTTCGCCTGGGCACAGCAACTCTTAACCCGGTTTCGGAGCCGCCGATACTCGATAAGGGCGGTCTCCGTACCGTACCTGTGCCATTCCCGGTAGGCCCGGTCGCGCTCACGCATTACACTGCGCAGCTCGTGGTTACCCTCCAACCACGGGCAGCGTGGGCGACGTGGGGTCACAGTTTTCAGGGGACAGTGCACATCGATGGCAGACGACCATACACGCATGAACGCCTCCAACTTCCCCTCGATGTCAGCGGCCCGGTATAACGGGTCCCAGTCTGACAGCAGCAGATGTAAACTGAGCGCGTCCCAATTTACTTTGCGCCAGGGGCGAGCTCGGAAAGGCGTAGGACGCGAGTGCTGACGCCTGAAGGGCGCGCGAAGAATGGTGGTGAGGTGGTCTGCAATCGGTACCGGTGGCACCGAGACGGCGCTCTCCAGATCCGGCATACTGGTGATTATATGGTCAAGGAGTGTGACGGTCGGTTCCAGATGGGTGGGAGTGACAACAAGTTGACAAAGGTTCAAATCATTTAAAATTGAAATATAGCGGCGCACAGTGGGAGTTTGAGGACGCAGAAGGTCGATGTTAAAATCACCAAGACAAAAGACGGGTCTACCAGTGGCGACAGCTGCGCGAAGTTGGTCGTGTATCTCGTCGAGGCCTCCTAATATCGGCTGAGACGGGGGACGGTAGACAACGCCCACGGTGGCCGAGCGCCGCCCACCGCCGCTCACCGACACCCACAGCGACTCGCAGGCTTCACTGGCGCTGGAGATGGGTAGGACGGCGCAGTTCAGGCGTTCCCGGTACAATATCGCGACACCACCACCACGGCTCGCTGTCACAGCACGATTCTGGCACCGCCGGGTCGGCCGGTCCCTGCGCACCAGCCTGTAACCGGGAAACACTAATATCCTGTCCGTGACACGATCTGTCAGCCACGTCTCTGTGATACACATCACGTCAAGGTCGTGATCAAGCACTGTCAGACTAACGCAGTCCATTTTCGGGATCAGCGACCGGACATTCGCATGGCCGATCGCGAGAGTGTGAGCAGGCCTCGTGGTCTCGGTGTGAGATGTGAGCCGACTCGCTGCTTGCTGGGTCTGGCCGGTGTGTCGGTTGGTTGCAGCGAGCGCCGGCCCCGGCCGCTCGCTGGTAGCCGCGTCGGATGGGCCGGCGGCCGCCGCCGCTGCCGCCGCTTGGTCTGACGGAGTAGCAGGCGTCAGCGGGTCGTCTCTGTCTTGCGTCACTGACCCTGTCGTGGTGACGGATGGTTGTTGGCACACTACACGACAGGGCCCATCGGGGTCCCCAGTGCCGGGAGCAGTCGGCTGGTCGCTGCTCCCTCTCTCCCTCGCTCGGCGGGCCCGCCACCCGCCCCGGGCTCCCCGCCGCGCCGGCCGCCGGGAACGTGCCCCGGTGACCGTTTGGCCGCCTGGCATTTGTTGACTTTAGCCGGGCGGCACTGCGGCGGGTATCCCCTGGTCAAGGGGGGTTGCCATGGCGACGGCCAGGCTAGTGGTGTTCATCTGCACTGCCGCGTTAGTATACGTTGGAAAAGAAGTAGTTCTAGAAAATAGACGCAGGACTCTTGAAGAAATGCAATATTCAAGCACGTAATATCACTGCCGCACCATAGAGCAAAAAGACACCTATTTGACTGAAAACTTGAAGCGTTCACACACTTTTGCTGACACAGACACTTCCCAGGTTTCTGTCTTCTGGCTTGGTTTTTCACACAGGTTTCAAAATCGCAAATCTTCTAAGGTAGATAATAAGTCGAAGACGCAACTCACAGTCTTTGCGGTGTAGCACGCAGATGAACTCGAAGATAACGAACACGTAGACACTAAATTTCACGAAGCCGGGTGTCTAATTCCCCGAGTAAAACCGAAAACAGTGCGGAGCGGCCGGGGGTCGCCCGTCTAGCGCGCCACCCGGCGGCAACCTGTCCCGGGCTGCGTGCCGGCCGTCTGCAGCCCCCGGCACACATCAATCCTGTTCACCACACCACAGTGGACGCTGTGGCTGCCTGATTGCTCGCTGCACCCCGCGGAGAGCCCGCTGGCTTTGTTAGGGTGTTAGGATGGCCTGGGTATAGGACTAGGTGAGTCGGCAGCCACACAGACGGCTCTGCCTCTGCAGAGGGACGGGCTGCGGTGGAAGCCTGGCGCCACTGGGACACGCAGTTCGCTGCCGTTTGGCTCCCCTCGCACCTCACACCTGCAGAAGTGGAGAGGACCGCCTGGAGGTAAAGAGCACCACGCTGTGCAATGTACACTGTAAAGGACTGGGGATGGGGAGGGTTTACAGGCTGTTAGTGCCCCGGACTTGCACGGGGAGCTGGTCGAGGCACGTTGTTAGAACAACACTGAAGTATGTCCGGCGCTGACGCCGCAAGTTATCTGCCATTGTCCCTTCCCGACCTACGTCATTCCATTTGACATGGTGTCGCCGTGCAACGCAATGATTGATAATAAAAGCTTAATGGTATCGTTTAACGAGCATAGCCGGTAGCCCTATGCATATTTGGCGAAAATTAGCACAATAAAGGACAGAAAAACACATAATTGGGAAATGTCATTTGATGGAGGATGCCTTTATGCCGATGGTGCTGCCTGCGACTATGATGCCTTTCTGACATATATTATTTATCACTGATCAGTAATGAAAAACTAGGTAGTACACTTCCGTTACATGTAATTTATCAGAGGCTACAACACGCCTATATTAATCACTCACACAAACGATCAACCAGTACGATAATTGGGGTCTGTCGTAGTTCGGTCTTAATTCATCAGTAAGTTCCGACCCGACTTTCCGAGCCATGCATACACGCCGGACGTATGAATATTAAGCGCACCAGAAGTGAGCCACGACTGACCCACGATTGGAAGCGGCTGGTTCCGAGGGAACTGGAGCGCCGCACCCAGTACTGACTCCGCACTGCGCGGCACGGTGCCGTACCCAGTACTGACTCCGCACTGCGCGGCACGGTGCCGAACCCAGTACTGACTCCGCCTGCGCGGCGCGGTGTCGGACCCAGTACTGACTCCGCACTGCGCGGCGCGGCGCCGAACCCAGTACTGACTCCGCACTGCGCGGCACGGCGCCGTACCCAGTACTGACTCCGCACTGCGCGGCACGGCGCCGTACCCAGTACTGACTCCGCACTGCGCGGCACGGCGCCGTACCCAGTACTGACTCCGCACTGCGCGGCGCGGTGTGACGCAGTATCGTACAGCACGGCGCGTCATGGCACGGCACAGCACGACACCGTACACGATAGCCGAGCTGTCACAGCTCCGCCTCCCAAAGCTCTGACAGCTCAGGCTGAATTACACCACCTGCGACGTCCGGAATACCCTCCCGTCCGCACTGCATTGTCCGTCACAACGGACACACGGACTGCATTGCCCGTCACAACGGACACCCGGACTGCATTGCCCGTCACAACGGACACACGGACTGCATTGCCCGTCACAACGGACACACGGACTGCATTGCCCGTCACAACGGACACCAGCACTGCATTGCCCGTCACAACGGACACACAGAGACTGCATTGCCAGTCACAACGGACACACGGACTGCATTGCCCGTCACAACGGACACACAGAGACTGCATTGCCAGTCACAACGGACACACGGACTGCATTGCCCGTCACAACGGACACACAGAGACTGCATTGCCAGTCACAACGGACACACGGACTTCATTGCCCGTCACAACGGACACACGGACTGCATTGCCCGTCACAACGGACACACAGAGACTGCATTGCCAGTCACAACGGACACACGGACTGCATTGCCCGTCACAACGGACACACAGAGACTGCATTGCCAGTCACAACGGACACACGGACTTCATTGCCCGTCACAACGGACACACGGACTGCATTGCCCGTCACAACGGACACACGGACTGCATTACCCGTCACAACGGACACACAGATACTGCATTGCCAGTCACAACGGACACACGGACTGCATTGCCCGTCACAACGGACACACATAGACTGCATTGCCAGTCACAACGGACACCAGCACTGCATTGCCCGTCACAACGGACACACGGACTGCATTGCCCGTCACAACGGACACACGGACTGCATTACCCGTCACAACGGACACACGGAGACTGCATTTCCCGTCACAACGGACACACGGACTGCATTGCCCGTCACAACAGACACACAGAGACTGCATTGCCCGTCACAACGGACACACGGACTGCATTGCCCGTCACAACGGACACCGGCACTGCATTGCCCGTCACAACGGACACCAGCACTGCATTGCCCGTCACAACGGACACACGGACTGCATTGCCCGTCACAACGGACACACGGACTGCATTGCCCGTCACAACGGACACCAGCACTGCATTGCCCGTCACAACGGACACACGGACTGCATTTCCCGTCACAACGGACACACGGAGACTTCATTGCCCGTCACAACGGACACACGGACTGCATTGCCCGTCACAACGGACACCAGCACTGCATTGCCCGTCACAACGGACACACGGATACTGCATTGCCCGTCACAACGGACACACGGATACTGCATTGTCCGTCACAACGGACACACGGACTGCATTGCCCGTCACAACGGACACCAGCACTGCATTGGCCGTCACAACGGACACCAGCACTGCATTGCCCCGTCACAACGGACACACGGACTGCATTGCCCGTCACAACGGACACACGGAGACTTCATTGCCCGTCACAACGGACACACGGACTGCATTGCCCGTCACAACGGACACCAGCACTGCATTGCCCGTCACAACGGACACACGGAGACTGCATTGCCCGTCACAACGGACACCAGCACTGCATTGCCCGTCACAACGGACACCAGCACTGTATTGCCCGTCACAACGGACACCAGCACTGCATTGTCCGTCACAACGGACACACGGACTGCATTGCCCGTCACAACGGACACCAGCACTGCATTGCCTGTCACAACGGACACATCACCCATTGTGGTTCGTGACAGTGGTGGATCAGATTCAGATTCAGAGTCGGATTCAAAATGTGTCGGCGTGCCTCCCTACTTGCGGCGTACCCGTACGAAACACTATATGTACCTACTCTGTACTTGTGGTGTTGGACTTAAGGTCATCAACTTTTTGTTCGGAAGCGGCGACTGGTGCGGGCACGTTCCAAACTACCTGAATGAATATAAACCTAGCCACTGAACATGACCGGAGTAGTCGTTACATCACAGCGTGGCCATACATTGCGTGATGTCGTGACCTGTAACCTCTGGCGTGACCCCGTGACTCGTGTCCGCTGGCCGCCAGCAGTCGGTGCACAGGTCTCCACCGGAGCCAAACACGCAGGATAGGAAAGAAACACACCGGCCAGTCTCCACACCGGCTAGTATCGTGACAGTATCGTGACAGTACCGTATCAGTATCGTGCCAGTACCGCGGTATCAGTATCGTGTCTGAGTTTTGCCTCCGGCCTCAGCTCTGCGCCCGCCACCGGGTACGCCGGACTCCGGAGTGCTATCACATCGGCCGACGTATCATCTCCCGCGGGAGGACGCTCCTGTGCGACGCGCAGTGAAGTGGGTCAGCAGCGAGGCGGGGCCTGAGGAGGGACTCAGTGCTGGAGGCCGGTCTGTTCCGTCCCGGCCTCCCGGGGCAGGGCCTGAGGAGGGACTCAGTGCTGGCGGCCGGTCTGTTCCGTCCCGCGGCCTCCCGGGGCACTGCAATCGGGAACACTGCTGGCTGCTGATACTGCTGTTTGTGTGCTGACTGCTGAGCTGACTGCTGAGCTGACTGCTGATACTGCTGACACTGCTAACACTGCTGAATGTGTGCTGGGTGTTGTCTGCTGAATGTGTGCTGGGTGTTGGCTGCTGAATGTGCTGACACCTGACACTGCTGAGGGACACGACTGACTCGATTATGCCCGGTCATCGGGCCTGACAAGCGGTCCGTGTTCGGCAGTTGGCCCGGGTGGTGCCGCGCGGCGCATGCACCGCTGCTGCAGCCGCGGCTCTGCATGACACCGCCACCTTTGTGGGGGCCCGGCGACCGCGCTGGGCCGGGCTCCAGTCGCGTCTGAAGGTCAGGCTCCGGCGCCAACTGACCTCCGTGGCGACGCCAACTGATCAACTATGGCGCCAACTGATCAACTATGGCGCCAACTGACCGACCATAGAGGCGCCAACTGACCGACCATAGAGGCGCCAACTGACTGGCGCTGGTGACACCGACTGGCCGACCATAGAGGCGCCAACTGATCAACTATGGCGCCAACTGACCGACCATAGAGGCGCCAACTGATCAACTATGGCGCCAACTGACCGACCATAGAGGCGCCAACTGACCGACCATAGAGGCGCCAACTGACCGACCATAGAGGCGCCAACTGACCGACCATAGAGGCGCCAACTGACCGACCATAGAGGCGCAAACTGACCGACCATAGAGGCGCCAACTGACCGACCATAGAGGCGCCAACTGACCGACCATAGAGGCGCCAACTGATCGACCATAGAGGCGCCAACTGACCGACCATATAGGCGCCAACTGATCAACTATGCCGCCAACTGACCGACCATAGAGGCGCCAACTGACCGACCATAGAGGCGCCAACTGATCAACTATGGCGCCAACTGACCGACCATAGAGGCGCCAACTGACCGACCATAGAGGCGCCAACTGACCGACCATAGAGGCGCCAACTGACCGACCATAGAGGCGCCAACTGGCCGATCATAGAGGCGCCAACTGACCGACCATAGAGGCGCCAACTGACCGACCATAGAGGCGCCAACTGACCGACCATAGAGGCGCCAACTGACCGACCATAGAGGCGCAAACTGACCGACCATAGAGGCGCCAACTGACCGACCATAGAGGCGCCAACTGACCGACCATAGAGGCGCCAACTGACCGACCATAGAGGCGCCAACTGACCGACCATAGAGGCGCCAACTGACCGACCATAGAGGCGCCAACTGACCGACCATAGAGGCGCCAACTGATCAACTATGGCGCCAACTGACCGACCATAGAGGCGCCAACTGACCGACCATAGAGGCGCCAACTGACCGACCATAGAGGCGCCAACTGACCGACCATAGAGGCGCCAACTGACCGACCATAGAGGCGCCAACTGACCGACCATAGAGGCGCCAACTGACCGACCAAAGAGGCGCCAACTGACCGACCATAGAGGCGCCAACTGATCAACTATGGCGCCAACTGACCGACCATAGAGGCGCCAACTGACCGACCATACAGGCGCCAACTGACCGACCATAGAGGCGCCAACTGACCGACCATAGAGGCGCCAACTGACCGACCATAGAGGCGCCAACTGACCGACCATAGATGCGCCAACTGACCGACCATAGAGGCGCCAACTGACCGACCATAGAGGCGCAAACTGACCGACCATAGAGGCGCCAACTGGCCGACCATAGAGGCGCCAACTGACCGACCATAGAGGCGCCAACTGACCGACCATAGAGGCGCCAACTGGCCGACCATAGAGGCGCCAACTGACCGACCATAGAGGCGCCAACTGACCGACCATAGAGGCGCCAACTGACCGACCATAGAGGCGCAAACTGACCGACCATAGAGGCGCCAACTGACCGACCATAGAGGCGCCAACTGACCGACCATAGAGGCGCCAACTGACTGGCGCTGGCGACCCCGACTGGCCGACCTTAGCGGCGCTAGCGGATCAACACACAGCACAACGGTCAGAGGTGGCCACGGAGGAGTAGAAAACATAGCAGGATACAAGACACCGCAGGGCACACAGTGGAGGATATACAACCGAGTTTGTCAGCTCGAGAAAGGCTTGTGTGTGAACCAGGACTTTACTTCCGTAAAACACACGTGCTTTTCAGCCCGCAGGACGTTCGGTTATTGAGCGCTTCTGACTACTGAGGGAGGGAGAGCCGGCCTCGAGCTGCGTTATTCGACGCGTTCGGAACGCACCGGCTCATAACCGCGGCCTTTCACCAGCATCGCTAACGATAACCGACGGCGGCGACACGCATCTGAGGACAATTTTCACAACCGAGCAGTTCCCACGCGCCGCGTGCCTCTCACGCAATCAGCCGCGTCAGTGGTGACACCGAGCGGAGAAAACAGGCACCCGTGGCGGACAGAAAAGCGGCACGGGACGGCCGACACTGTCAGCATGTGCGGGCGTGTCTGTGTGTAGGTAGGATACAAATATATTGTAAATTGGTCACATTTTGCATATACACATTCCCACCATATTTCAAGTTAAAGTTGATAAGCGATCTACGCTTATAATGGTTGGTACTCTCAAGTACTTGGTAACGAATTCCGGTGTTCACCAAAATACGGTATTGCTTTTTGACGAAAGGGTATGGAAAATATGCCTCCCACTCTGTGTATCATGACTATGTGCCCTACTGCCCTTAAAAATCAACAAACATTGAATAAAAAGGCAACCAAATTAGCAGTTAACTTATGCACCCAACGACGGCCTAGTTAGTGGTGCGACCCTCAATTTGTGAAAATTGGCTCATGTATTTTCAACATTAAGGGGTTTTGTTTTGTTTTGTCTCTGGCTGTATATAAAACTATGCTTTAGCTTATCATGAAACATAACTATTCCCCCCCCCAAAAAAAAATCCACGAACATTGGACAAACTGGCAATTAAATCGGAAGTTCACTTTGCACCCAACGGCGACCTATTTAGTGTCGGCGATTTGTTTCATTGACCAAGCAGGGACATTGTCGCGCTTCTTGGCGCACTAACTTCATTTCTAGCCCCATGACTTGTTAACACATCAACATTCAAACCAGAGATAGTGATGGATCATAACTCATGCTGTTTGTTGCCATATGTAAGTACATATTTTTAATTTCCCAAAATGTAAATTTCGAAAGATAAAAAGTTGCTATTTCACTTTTAAATTGAGATGCGATCAATTTGATACCATACAGGTGCAATACAATAATGCAGATAAATAAATCAAAAGGTCATTATTTCCCTTTAAACAAAAATTCAGACCCATAGCCAATGGTAACAAAAAGCTAAGATTTTGAGGCGCAGTCGAATTGACATCCGACATAATATTCCGCAGCATACCGGGGTCAGGACAAACCAATCCACCACACCACGTGCATTCAGGCTTATCTTGCAAGCAGATCCAATGATACCGATCTTACCAGCATCGTGCTCGGGTCAGGGTTGATCCGTATCTTTGGACACATTCGCACTGTTTAAACTGCAATTACAATGCGCATATGAATATCAGTGCCAATAAGCGTCGTGATTTATAGCGCACCTTGAATATCACACGGCGTCACATATATCTTCGGGAACGCTTATTATTATGAGCGATAGGGTGCATCGCGTAACCAAAGTGGACCCGTCAGGAGACCGGTGAGGCACCCCTGCCTCGATCGTGATGTCTCTCCCTCCCCCCAGCGGCTGCACTGCAGCGAGCTGACTGTCACTGTTCGGCAGGGTGGCACCGCCCAGATGTACGAGATATCGCTCAGGGCTGCGGCTGGGGTCGGGGTCTCGGGGCGGAACGGGCGGGGTCGGGGGCGGGGGCGGGTTTGGCGGAACGGCTGCCCTGCTGGCCACTGGGTCAGCGGGCAGCTGAGTCAGCTATGGCTCCGCCCAGGACTGGTCCGAATCGAACCAGAGGGACCGGGCTAAGCTGGTCCAGACCGGACCATCCGGACCGGACCGGTCCGGCGGTCAGCATCCAGACGCCCACACAGCCTCCTGGCCCGATGTTCGGGGCGCCCCCTGTTGCTGCCGGACGTGCCACCCCCCGTAACTAACGAGACAGACGGAAGCCCTGCCCAGAGAGGTGGAGCGGAACAGCTGGAACAGCTGGAGAGGTGGAGCGGAACAGCTGGAACATAATGAGGCGGCCCGCCGTGACGCCGCCTCACTCGGGCTCGGCCCGCCCGGTGGGATGGGAGCTGCAGGAGTGGGACTGTGTAAGATCAGGTCACCAATGGAGCTGGCACCACACCCGATCACGATAATCACGCTGACCTACCCCCCCCCCCCCCACCCCACCAGCACGCGATAGTGAGGTGTGGCCCAGTGTTCGTTACAGACCCACTAACCCCCAGCCCGGCCCGGCCCAGGCCCATGAACAAAAAACAGATCACACAAAAAAACAGATCACGCAGCAGTTAGGTATACCCAAGCCTCCCTTATATTATTCACATGGAACCAAAGCAAGCAACATTCTCCACACCAGATTGAGAACTGATATGTCCAAACTAAACACCCACATGTTCATAATGCAGAAGTCAGACTCCCCGGTATGTCCCTGCGGGCACCCACAAGAAAACACAACACACTTTATCTTCTCATGCCCGATATACACTTGTCATAGAAACGAATTGATTAGCAACATATCCCAGAGTCTGCACTACAACTTCACGCAGGAGTCCAGATCCATCCAATCACAAATCCTGTTGCAAGGCACGAGTCTCAGTAGCGGCGGCGGCCGCGCGGTAGCCCGTCACTTCCAAAACCACTTGCAAAACTCTCACAGATTCAATGGTGTTTATTAAATCGTAGTCCTGTGCAGGCTCTGGTGGGTTCGCTCCTCCGGCGGGACGCGCGGTGTATGATCTGCTGCACGCGATGACCGGTGATACGGCGGCGGTCGAGTTATTAGGTACCTGATGATATGTGTTAGAGTTGGCGCCTAGAGTCAAGCTCCCCAGCTTTTGCGCCAACTCTACCTTATGTGTACCATATAAATATGTTATAAAACAATAAACATGTTGATGATGATGAACACCAAGCCCAGGCCCGGACCAGGCCCGGTCAAATTAATAATATTGAGGCCCAGACCCGGTCCGGCCCGTTCAGATTAAGCATATCATTATGTTTACAAAATTTGCAATAATTATCTTAGCATGTTTACTTGTAAACTATAAATGTGAAACAATTAACCAACTATGCTAACAAAAAAAAGCCGCAGCCACAGCAACAGTGTGTTGCTGTGTAAGTGAACTGCTGGTTAAAATATTTTTGAGCTCTGACCTCAGCTAGTGCGACGCGCGCATTACTTAAAAATTGTCAGGCCCTGGCCCATCCCGAGCCCAGTGATTTCCTTAAAGCTGAGGCCCGACCCAGGCCCAGCCCAGGCCCAACCCATGGTCCATAGGGCCAGCCCAGCCCATGGCCCATAGGGCCAGCCCAGCCCATGGCGAACTCATGGTGTGGCCGTCATCACACAATGCTGCTTGGTGGAATTTATAATGGCGGTGGCACCCTGCAGATCTCCTTGATTCCAGATAAGACATCCCGTAGTCCGCACACAGCGCCGCACGGTATAAAGACACGTCACATCGTCAAATGTTGACATTGCGCATACCTCATTGATGAATGACATGGATGGTCAAACTATTTCATTTGAAAATTAAATGCCATGCATTCCATAAAAGGCAGTGGCATACCCACTGCCGCTGCAATAGTCTGTGCAGATGTGATAACATGATCATCGATAGTTATATTGCCAAAGCTCTCCATAGCATAACACCTGTGGCGATCACGCATGGGCGCCCTCTCAGCAATCCGGACGCGCCGCGACTCCCGCTTCTCATCAGAGTTTATCAGCACCTGCTCCACTCGTCACTCTGAGCACGGAGTGAGACCTGCTTCACTCGTCACTCAGAGCACGGAGTGAGACCTGCTCCACTCGTCACTCAGAGCACGGAGTGAGACCTGCTCCACTCGTCACTCTGAGCACGGAGTGAGACCTGCTCCACTCGTCACTCTGAGCACGGAGTGAGACCTGCTCCACTCGTCACTCTGAACACGGAGTGAGACCTGCTCCACTCGTCACTCTGAGCACGGAGTGAGACCTGCTCTACTCGTCACTCTGAGCACGGAGTGAGACCTGCTCCACTCGCCACTCTGAGCACGGAGTGAAACCTGCTCTACTCGTCACTCTGAGCACGGAGTGAGACCTGCTCTACTCGCCACTCTGAGCACGGAGTGAGACCTGCTCTACTCGTCACTCTGAGCACGGAGTGAGACCTGCTCTACTCGTCACTCTGAGCACGGAGTGAGACCTGCTCCACTCGCCACTCTGAGCACGGAGTGAGACCTGCTCTACTCGCCACTCTGAGCACGGAGTGAGACCTGCTCCACTCGCCACTCTGAGCACGGAGTGAGACCTGCTCTACTAGTCACTCTGAGCACGGAGTGAGACCTGCTCCACTCGTCACTCTGAGCACGGAGTGAGACCTGCTCCACTCGCCACACTGAGCACGGAGTGAGACCTGCTCCACTCGCCACTCTGAGCACGGAGTGAGACCTGCTCCACTCGCCACTCTGAGCACGGAGTGAGACCTGCTCCACTCGCCACTCTGAGCACGGAGTGAGACCTGCTCTACTCGTCACTCTGAGCACGGAGTGAGACCTGCTCCACTCGTCACTCTGAGCACGGAGTGAGACCTGCTCCACTCGCCACTCTGAGCACGGAGTGAGACCTGCTCTACTCGCCACTCTGAGCACGGAGTGAGACCTGCTCCACTCGCCACTCTGAGCACGGAGTGAGACCTGCTCCACTCGCCACTCTGAGCACGGAGTGAGACCTGCTCTACTCGTCACTCTGAGCACGGAGTGAGACCTGCTCCACTCGTCACTCTGAGCACGGAGTGAGACCTGCTCTACTCGCCACTCTGAGCACGGAGTGAGACCTGCTCCACTCGCCACTCTGAACACGGAGTGAGACCTGCTCTACTAGTCACTCTGAGCACGGAGTGAGACCTACTCCACTCGTCACTCTGAGCACGGAGTGAGACCTGCTCCACTCGCCACACTGAGCACGGAGTGAGACCTGCTCCACTCGCCACTCTGAGCACGGAGTGAGACCTGCTCTACTCGCCACTCTGAGCACGGAGTGAGACCTGCTCCACTCGCCACTCTGAGCACGGAGTGAGACCTGCTCCACTCGCCACTCTGAGCACGGAGTGAGACCTGCTCCACTCGTCACTCTGAGCACGGAGTGAGACCTGCTCCACTCGCCACTCTGAGCACGGAGTGAGACCTGCTCTACTCGTCACTCTGAGCACGGAGTGAGACCTGCTCCACTCGTCACCCAGAGCACAGAGTGAGACCTGCTCCACTCGCCACTCTGAGCACGGAGTGAGACCTGCTCTACTCGCCACTCTGAGCACGGAGTGAGACCTGCTCCACTCGCCACTCTGAGCACGGAGTGAGACCTGCTCCACTCGCCACTCTGAGCACGGAGTGAGACCTGCTCTACTCGTCACTCTGAGCACGGAGTGAGACCTGCTCCACTCGTCACTCTGAGCACGGAGTGAGACCTGCTCTACTCGCCACTCTGAGCACGGAGTGAGACCTGCTCCACTCGCCACTCTGAACACGGAGTGAGATCTGCTCTACTAGTCACTCTGAGCACGGAGTGAGACCTACTCCACTCGTCACTCTGAGCGCGGAGTGAGACCTGCTCCACTCGCCACACTGAGCACGGAGTGAGACCTGCTCCACTCGCCACTCTGAGCACGGAGTGAGACCTGCTCTACTCGCCACTCTGAGCACGGAGTGAGACCTGCTCCACTCGCCACTCTGAGCACGGAGTGAGACCTGCTCCACTCGCCACTCTGAGCACGGAGTGAGACCTGCTCCACTCGTCACTCTGAGCACGGAGTGAGACCTGCTCCACTCGTCACTCTGAGCACGGAGTGAGACCTGCTCCACTCGCCACTCTGAGCACGGAGTGAGACCTGCTCCACTCGTCACCCAGAGCACAGAGTGAGACCTGCTCCACTCGCCACTCTGAGCACGGAGTGAGACCTGCTCCACTCGTCACCCAGAGCACAGAGTGAGACCTGCTCCACTCGCCACTCTGAGCACGGAGTGAGAGAGCCGTGACGTGTCAAAGAGCCTTCTCACCAGAACAGCCGCCACATCAGCCGCCACAGCAGACATGTCCGCACACACAGACGAGATCGTGGCGACAAAGGCCTGCTCACCGCCCTCCCTAAAAGGCTGTGTGAAATCGACGACTGCGGGCCAAACAGTGGCACGTCCGTGGAGCTGTGTTCTGTGAAACTGCTCTGACTAATGTCCCTGTCCGTCTGGCCAGACGGTGGCGGCGGCGGCGGAGCCCGTGCCGCCCGAAAGTCGCGCCCGCCGCCGCCGCCGCCGCCGCCGCCGCCATCTCCTGGTGGCGCCGGGTGCGGGGTCGTCGTCGGCTCAAGCAGGTTGACTCAGCGACAGCTTCTCGGGAGGCAGGTGGTCTGGAGACGAGGGTGGCCTGCGGTGACGGCAGTGGTGGCGGCGGTGGTACGGGTGCTGGCGCGACTCAGAGGCGCCGGTGTTGTGACTTCTGCAGGCCGCCAGCTGCGCACGGCGCCGGCGGCTGGTACGCACTCCAATCGCCTCCCCCCTCCCCCCCCCCCACCGCCCCCGCCTGCGACACCGCCGGCCGGCCGACTGACGCCGCTGTCTGCCATCAGTGGACCCGGACTGACACGCGGCACGTGACCAGGCACGGGGAACACGTGGACAGGTGTTATGACACGAGCATCAGCTGCTGTCACGTGCGGCCGGTCAATGTTCGCTGTCACCAGCCCGTCTCCGTCGCGCCGGGGAGATTTAAGAGCCACGTGTTCTGTGCACGACAGGAGTGAATGCATATAGCACGTGCTGAGCAGACTAATGAGGACAAATCGCCTCTCCCGGCTGGCTGGCGTCGGGTGTCGGGGTGTGCAGCTCTCCTGGTGCATTATAATGCATAGTGCACGGCACGAGCGGCCGCCACCAATACCGGGGTGCATCTGCTGTGCAATGCAGCGCATGCTGACAATACACGGGCGCCGGACACACTCGCGTGGTTTCCAGCCGTCGGTAACTGTAGGCCAGACACAAAGTGTCCGACCTGCGCAAATGCATTTGATCGAAGGATATGATTTTACAGCACAGGCGCTGTAATATCCGTGTGCATCTGCTATGCAAATATGTGTCGGCAAAAATACAGGACAATACACGGACGCCGGACACACTCGCGTGGTTTCCAACCGTCGGTAACTGTAAGCCAGACACAAAGTGTCCGACCTGCGCAAATACTTTTGATCGAAGGATAGGGAAAGTGATACCTGGTTCCTGTAACAATATAACTATTTACGTGAGAATTTCCTCCATATTTCCTGAATCCGGAATTGGGTTAGGACCGAACAGGAAGCAAACCAGAGCGACGCAATAGCCAGGGTAATTGTTCCACGCCTCCAGGAACCGGAACATATTAAACAATGTAAGAGTTCTGCGAATCTTAACATTGTTTAGTGAGAGGCAACACAGATTACTGTTGGAAATATGAACGTTTTTCTGCTTCATCGGATCAAAACAATGTTAATTAATTAATGCATAATGAAAGACACTTCTATGACCTGCCGCCCATTGGTGGCGGTGTAGAAAAATGACTGATCCGGTTTGCGTTAAAGCAGAATATCTCAGAATATATCGACATATTCGAAGTAAGCTAGCATCAGCACCATCAATAGCAATCCACATCCCACCAACACCCATGACGGTCACCTGCACTGGTGGATCAGCCCCGTCCCAAACCGTGCCCGTCGCACCGCGCCCCGGCGTTGTTATGACCGCCGTAAGCTGCCGTCGGGCGCGCCGCTAGTCGTGACTCGGTGCCGGGTGCCGGTCCCCGGCCATAGCCGGCGGCCATTGGTGGCAGCGGGGCGAGGCAGCGGGGCGAGGAAGCGGGGCGAGGCAGCGGGGCGAGGCAGCGGGGCGAGGAAGCGGGGCGAGGCAGCGGGGCGAGGCAGCGGGGCGAGGAAGCGGGGCGAGGCAGCGGGGCCAGACAGCGGGGCGAGGCAGCGGGGCGAGGCAGCGGGGCGAGGCAGCGGGGCGAGGAAGCGGGGCGAGGCAGCGGGGCGAGGCAGCGGGGCGAGGCAGCGGGGCGAGGCGAGGCAGCGGGCTCATTCTCATCACTCGCGTGTCGGGCCGGGACGGTTCTCACTGGGCTGGCAAACCGCACTCGGTTCGAAACGATTGGGTGCTGGCTGCTTCGATGGCAGTTCTGTAGCTAGAGAGAAACACGAACCACCGCAGCCGCACAGGCAGCATCGGCTGCTCAACAGGGCCGGAGAAAACGACCAGAAACAATTAAGGGCAACTGGTATACATGCCCGGAACTGGACCACAAACATGTCCCGAGTTTATCCTCTAACATCCTGGTTGATTACATCTTGATTGGTTAAAAAAAAACGAAGGACCAGCCAGGCAGAGCAACAACGATATATCTATATGTATAACAGGCCGAGTGCATCTATCCCATCGTGCACTTCTTTAACACATACGCTGCTGAGATACCGGACAAAAACCCAGCCAGCCGCTTGACCCGTGTGACCCGAGGCTGCGTGCGGCACACGCAAACTGCGCCGCCGCGCCGGTCATCGGTAGACGGTGCGACTCGACGCTGAGCGCCACACGGGGAGGCGAAGCAGCCTCACGCGATCCCCACTCAAGACACGGCATCAGGCAATACCTGCCGCGTTGGGAACATAGGCGGCAGGGAGTCTCAGTACAGGCGGCAAGGTCATGAGAGCCATCAGAGGTTCAGACATGAGAGGTTTGGGAGTCAGTCTCAGCTGTCGGGAGCAGCTTCGGACCAGTAGTCATACTACCGGAAACATCCGGCCACCATAGACAATACACGGTAACCGGTATATGCAGCCGCAATGTGGACCACAACTACGCCCTGAGTTTGTCTTCTACGTCCTGGCTGGTTCAGGAACGAAGGAACAGCGGTATAGAGTAACAACGGCATCTACACAAGGAGAGTGTATTCCTCTCATGCGTCCGTCCACAACAGAGGGCAGACACCGCCACTGCCGCTCATTTGACCTCTCCACCGAAGGAGACGTGTCCATTGTGTATCCGGACCGCGGACCGTGTCCGGCCGAGCTAACGCCGCGATCCGGCGCGATCCGCCGCGATCCGGCGCGGAAACCTCGCGTGACGGACGTGCTCGGACAGCTGACCGGCGGCGTAGCGACGGAGACGGTCCATTCAGGCGCCGTAACGGAGCGTGACAGTGGGCTGGTGACCGTGCGTCACCGTGTGTCACTCAGTGGGCGGTGACCTGATACGGGGTCACTGTCCGGCCGGGCGGACTGGCTCCTCCGCCGTCACGTGACCTGCACCGACCCGCCGTCACCGGGCCGACTAAAGTCCGGCTCTGGCTCCCGGTTCGCCGCTTCTCGTCACTGATGCGCCAGTTCTCGTCTGCCGCCGGTGCGCCGCGCCGCCGGATCTGCCAATTACCTCCACAAAAGGATACCAGCTGGATATGGGGCGACTGGTGGCAGTGTGGGCGGGGGACCGGTATGAGGCGACCCATCCTCGCTCGACACAGTTCAGAGGTCGGGACGGCTCAGCGGCGGGTCGGACGAGCACTAATCGAATTCTACCGCGCTGGTGGACCCAGTCACCACGTGCTGCAGTACCTTCAGCTGGAATGATGGCTGGCAGCTCGGCGCGCTACACAGCGCGAATGGCAATGTTTAACGAACCTGCAGCGGCACGCCAAATCGCATGACAGCTAGCGAGCCGGCGGCATCTTGACTGATTGTTTTCCAAGGCCTAACAAGTATGCGATTACCTAGATGTGGTAGCCTTTCTGAGTCATTTTGTCACTTATCTGCGGTCGCGTGAGCTGCGGCGATTTGTCTTCACAGCCGTGTATGTGTGCCAGCTGCACACCGTGAAAAACGAGCCAGCTGCACACCATAAAAGCCATGGGCATCGTCCGCACCTACCATCAAATAATTCACAACGTAATGGTGAACATCCGCTGCAATGTGGACCCGGGGGGAACAACCTGACAAACGTTCCTTCCTACGGCCGGAACCGCACCGAAGGATAACAAATGGACCCCCACCCCACCTCTGCCTTCCCCACCTCCGCCGCCGCCGCCGCCGCCGCTTCCTCGTCCCGCCGGCGGCGGAGCGGCGTAACGGTGCCACCAGCGCGCCTCCATCAGGGAAGCAGGCGTGGGACCGGGGAGCGCGCCGCCGATTACCCACGGCACCGCACAAAAAGGTCGCACTGGAAACTCGGCCAGTCGAGCCAGCAGTGGGCCGGGGGCCGTGGCTGCACAGGGCCGGCTCCGTTCACGACGGCTGAGACGTGCCGTGAAGGAGTTCCCACGACGGCGGTAACCGACCGGTCATCCGCCAACTCACTGGCTAGGTGGGCTGGCTGGCTGGCTGGCTGGCTGGCTGGCTGGCTGGCTGGCTGGCTGGCTGGCTGGCTGGCTGGCTGGCTGGCTGGCTGGCTGGCTGGCTGGCTGGCTGGCTGCCTGACTGGCTGACTGGCTGGCTGGCTGACTGGCTGACTGGCTGACTGACTGGCTGACTGGCTGACTGGCTGACAGACAGACAGACAGACAGACAGACAGACAGACAGACAGACAGACAGACAGACAGACAGACAGACAGACAGACAGACAGACAGACAGACAGACAGACAGACAGACAGACAGACAGACAGACAGACAGACAGACAGACAGACAGACAGACAGACAGACAGACAGACAGACAGACAGACAGACAGACAGACAGACAGACAGACAGACAGACAGACAGACAGACAGACAGACAGACAGACAGACAGACAGACAGACAGACAGACAGACAGACAGACAGACAGACAGACAGACAGACAGACAGACAGACAGACAGACAGACAGACAGACAGACAGACAGACAGACAGACAGACAGACAGACAGACAGACAGACAGACAGACAGACAGACAGACAGACAGACAGACAGACAGACAGACAGACAGACAGACAGACAGACAGACAGACAGACAGACAGACAGACAGACAGACAGACAGACAGACAGACAGACAGACAGACAGACAGACAGACAGACAGACAGACAGACAGACAGGCAGACAGACAGACAGACAGACAGACAGACAGACAGACAGACAGACAGACAGACAGACAGACAGACAGACAGACAGACAGACAGACAGACAGACAGACAGACAGACAGACAGACAGACAGACAGACAGACAGACAGACAGACAGACAGACAGACAGACAGACAGACAGACAGACAGACAGACAGACAGACAGACAGACAGACAGACAGACAGACAGACAGACAGACAGACAGACAGACAGACAGACAGACAGACAGACAGACAGACAGACAGACAGACAGACAGACAGACAGACAGACAGACAGACAGACAGACAGACAGACAGACAGACAGACAGACAGACAGACAGACAGACAGACAGACAGACAGACAGACAGACAGACAGACAGACAGACAGACAGACAGACAGACAGACAGACAGACAGACAGACAGACAGACAGACAGACAGACATACAGACAGACAGACAGACAGACAGACAGACAGACAGACAGACAGACAGACAGACAGACAGACAGACAGACAGACATACAGACTGACTGACTGACTGACAGACTGACATACTGACATACTGACATACTGACATACTGACAGACTGACATACTGACAGACTGACATACTGACAGACTGACATACTGACAGACTGACATACTGACATACTGCCATACTGACATACTGACATACTGACATAATGACAGACTGACATACGACAGCCTGCCATACTGACAGACTGATATACTGGTATACTGACATACTGACAGACTGACAGACTGACATACTGACAGACTGACAGACTGACATACTGACATACTGAATAGACCGATAGACTGACATACTGACAGACTGACAGACTGACATACTGACAGACTGACAGACTGACAGACTGACAGACTGACAGACTGACAGACTGACAGACTGACAGACTGACAGACTGACAGACTGACAGACTGACTGACTGACTGACTGACTGACTGACTGACTGACTGACTGACTGACTGACTGACTGACTGACTGACTGACTGACTGACTGACTGACTCCGATTGGACATCACAGAAGAGAGTGTGACTGTGCAACTGTGCATCAGCATAGTTGCTGGCCAGTTGGATGACGTCAGTTTGTGACAACATCTCCCAATCATTCAGTTTCGCAGCCCCATTACTCACTGACTTTGTCCAGACGCGTGATGTTTACGCCAGAAGTCATGCGTTTTCCAATGACTACTACGCCTTCTACTTCAATTAAAAATATATTTCTAGATATCTGACCGTCATCCAGACACATACGTCTCCACCACGCCAGAAATCTGCTGCAATCATGATTCATATCTCTGCAGTTCCAGAGATTGGCCTGCACCAGAGTGCCGCGCAGAACCCGCGGCCCGCGACCGGCACCAGGTTCCCCCGATCTCCGAGATTGCCGGCTGCCGCTCCCGCCGCTGCCGTTGCCGTTTCTCAACAACATATGCATTATGCATGGTACCGGTTTGTAATTTCAGTCGGCTCGGCGGGTCTCACAGGGAGGTAATCGGCCCGGCTGTTTTCCTGTCACGAGAGAGGTGTGCGACCACGAGGCGATGTGTGTGCCGGGCAGATTGACGGCCTCACACACGAGAGCTGACTGACCCGACCTGATAGCGACATCTGGCCAGATATGAAAATCTGCAGTATTCATAGCTCCCTACTGACCGAGGCTGACAGCTGCCAGCCGTCGCTGTGTGCAGACCTCAGCCAAGCTGTGCAGACCTCAGCCAAGCTATGCAGACCTCAGTCAAGCTATGCAGACCTCAGTCAAGCTGTGCAGAGCTCGGCCAGGCTGTGCAGACCTCAGCCAAGCTGTGCAGAGCTCAGTCAAGCTGTGCAGACCTCAGCCAAGCTGTGCAGACCTCAGCCAAGCTGTGCAGAGCTCGGCCAAGCTGTGCAGACCTCAGCCAAGCTGTGAAGACCTCAGCCAAGCTGTGCAGACCTCAGCCAAGCTGTGCAGACCTCAGCCAAGGTGTGCAGAGCTCGGCCAAGCTGTGCAGACCTCAGCCAAGCTGTGCAGACCTCAGCCAAGCTGTGCAGACTTCAGCCAAGCTGTGCAGACCTCAGCCAAGCTGTGCAGACCTCAGCCAAGCTGTGCAGACCTTAGCCAAGCTGTGCAGAGCTCAGCCAAGCTGTGCAGACCTTAGCCAAGCTGTGCAGACCTTAGCCACGCTGTGCAGAGCTCAGCCAAGCTGTGCAGACCTCAGCCAAGCTGTGCAGACCTCAGCCAAGCTGTACAGACCTCAGCCAAGCTATGCAGACCTCAGCCAAGCTGTCGTGACGGAACAGCGCCGGATCGTGACCGGCACACGGTGTCGGCGGGTCGTGACCGGCACGCGGTGCCTGTTGGCCAGCACCGGCCGCCCCCCCCCCCCGCTGACGCCAGCAACCTCCAGTCACGGACGTCAGACCCGGCCGCTGGCGCCGCTGGCGCCGCTGGCGCAGCAGCACCGGTGGAATCTCCACACACAGGTGAGCCCAGACAAAACCCGTCCGAAACGCTGAAAACACCAGCGAAGCGCCGGATGGCGTCGCAAATTGAACGGCCGACGACTGCCCCTTTGTCGCGGCTTGGTTTGTTAAGGGCGCGGCGCGGCACGCTGAGGTGCTTTGTGGCGTCTGGCCTGCGGTTATGTGCGGAACTGTGGGACATTCGGCTAGTGCCAGTGTGAGAGGGTGGTCCCGTGGCGTTCTGCCGGTCTGCCCGGCAAACATTGACATGGCAGGATGACACACAGGTGGGCCATTGCAGACCGGTGACACTGGGCCATTTTAGGCAGGCGACACTCGGTCATTGCAGACTGGTGGCACTGGGTCATTGCAGACGGGTGACACTGGGTCATTGCAGACTGGCGGAACTCGGTCATTGCAGACGGGTAGCACTCGGTCATTGCAGACTGGTGGCACTGGGTCATTGCAGACGGGTGACACTGGGTCATTTCAGACGGGTGACACTCGGTCATTGTAGACGGGTGTCACTGGGTCATTGCAGACGGGTGTCACTGGGTCATTGCAGACGGGTGACACTGGGTCATTGCAGACGGGTGACACTGGGTCATTGCAGACGGGTGGCACTCGGTCATTGCAGACGGGTGACACTGGGTCATTTCAGACGGGTGACACTGGGTCATTGCAGACGGGTGACACTGGGTCATTGCAGACGGGTGACACTGGGTCATTGCAGACGGGTGACACTGGGTCATTGCAGACGGGTGACACTGGGTCATTGCAGACTGGTGGCACTCGGTCATTGCAGACGGGTGTCACTGGGTCATTGCAGACGGGTGACACTGGGTCATTGCAGACGGGTGACACTGGGTCATTGCAGACGGGTGACACTCGGTCATTGCAGACGGGTGGCACTGGGTCATTGCAGACGGGTGACACTGGGCGGACAGGCGGTGCGTGTTGCCGCTAGGGAGGGACCGTGTCCTCTGTCGTTTGGTTCCACCGGATGGCAGCGTGGGCATGGGCCACTGTGCTGTGTCCTGCATCGCTGGAACGATAAGCCGTGGATCAACGCCATACTTACACTCCAAATGTGTGTATCCTCGGTGAGTCATGCCCGTCTTACGGCACTTTTTAAGCCAGAGTTCTGCACCTCTCTTGGACACACCCCACTGCAAGGTTATCATGCAGGCTTCGCGCCCGCAAAGGCGACGATGGAAGGGGAACAGGGAGGGTAGTGAGAGGAGACAGGGTGCTGGTCGGCCTCGGCCACAGAGCCGGTATGAAGTCACCAGGGATAGTCCGGAGAGAGGGGAGAGGGGAGATGGGAGAGGGGAGAGGGGAGAGGGGAGAGGGGAGAGGGGAGAGGGGAGAGGGGAGAGGGGAGAGGGGAGAGGGGAGAGGGGAGAGGGAAGAGGGAAGAGGGGAGAGGGGAGAGGGGAGAGGGGAGAGGGGAGAGGGGAGAGGGGAGAGGGGAGAGGGGAGAGGGGAGAGGGGAGAGGGGAGAGGGGAGAGGGGAGAGGGGAGAGGGGAGAGGGGAGAGAAATAAAAAAAAGAGAGGGCTGCTTAGCGCGGGGCCTGACCTCGGAAATCCATACATTCGAAAACATTCGAACTAAATATATTTATAACAAAATAATAATAATAGACAGATGGAGAAACAGAGAGGTAACAAACAAGACAGAGACAATGTCAGGCACAAATACAGCGATATAGACAGATAGGGAGAAGGAGAGAGGGGAAAGAGAGGAGGGAGAGGGAGAGAGATGGCGACACGATGCCTCACGTGCTGTCTGTGGGTTTGCGGTGGCGCCAGTTTTAGTTGCGCCGCTGCCGACCGTAACCGATGACAGGGAGTGACTCACAACTCAAGACAACCTGCAGCAGACGGCCACCAGCCTGGCAGTGCCGGCCAAGAAAGCCTGCAGCAGACGGCCACCAGCCTGGCAGTGGCAGCCAAGAAAGCCTGCAGCAGACGGCCACCAGCCCTGCCACTTATCCGAGGTCAGCCGGGGTCAAAGGAATCAGAGTTGTAACTGACCAAGTGTTGAATCACGAATCGAATCAAGAGGCAAAGTTTTGCGAATAAGCCATGAGTTGGTTCGACTGGATTTAGAAATAAGTTCGCTTGAGTAAGAGACAAACCAAAGTCCTTCCCGAAGAAATAGTATGAGTCGAGAGCCAAACACTTTTGAATGTACAAGTGGACATGAGTTATTGACGCGGTCGACTCAGAATAACGTATAACTGAATATATTTGTGAACAATAGGGCAATGTGAGTGTGACAATGTTTTTCATTGCACAAGCATATTGAATACAGTAAGCGGTGCCCAGGATCAGAAGAATGGTACTCAGCCTATCAGGAATGCCGACAACACAAAAGATAGTGGATACAACGTACTCAATAGTCTGTTTTTCTGTAGCGAAAAATTTGCATTGCGTTTTGTAAAACGATGAGGAAACACGACCTGTGATCGTTCACACCTGCCATTCACTTCCTCCACCTGGGCGGACACGTCGCATACCCGCCTGCTTGTGTAACCTGTCTTTCCCAGCAGGATACCGTGTCGCGATCGCGCACAAACAAACGGCCATTTCGCTTTTCCCGGTCATTTATCAGCCTGAATGACAACACCGGCGAGCGGACAAAACTGCGGCGTGGCGGCGTGCCGCTGAGCGCACTACCTCTCGGAGGGGTGGTCCCTCTCGGGTCCGACCCGACACGATCCGATCCGACCCGACCCGATCCGATCCGATCCGATCCGATCCGACCCAGCCCAGACCGGCCCGAATCAACCCAGTCCATACCAGCTCGCACCGGCCCGGGGCAGACCGTCCGTGCCCGGAGAGCGCCGCAGCCATCCTGACCACCCACGCACAATACAGAGTCGGAGTGGTCTCCCAGCAGAGGTACCCGCCACACAGACTCCCCACACAGCACAGAGTCGGAGTGGTCTCCCAGCAGAGGTACCCGCCACACAGACTCCCCACACAGCACAGAGTCGGAGGGGCCTCCCAGCAGAGGTACCCGCCACACAGACTCCCCACACGGCACAGAGTCGGAGTGGCCTCCCAGCAGAGGTACCTGTCAAACAGACTCCACACACAACACAGAGTAGGAGTGGCCTCCCAGCAGAGGTACCTCCCTCACAGACTCCCCACACGGCACAGAGTCGGAGTGGCCTCCCAGCAGAGGTACCCGCCACACAGACTCCCCACACGGCACAGAGTCGGAGTGGCCTTCCAGCAGAGGTACCTGCCTCACAGACTCCCCACACGGCGCAGAGTCGGAGGGGCCTCCCACACAGACTCCCCACACGGCGCAGAGTCGCAGGGGCCTCCCAGCAGAGGTACCCGCCACACAGACTCCCCACACGGCACAGATGGGGAGTGGCCTCCCTGCAGAGGTACCCACCAAACAGACTCCCCACACGGCGCAGAGTCGGAGTGGCCTCCCAGCAGAAGCACCCGCCACACAGACTCCGCACACGGCACAGAGTCGGAGTGGCCTTCCAGCAGGGGTACCCGCCACACAGACTCCGCACACGGCACAGAGGGGGAGCTACACGAGCAAAAACGTCGCAGCCGATTCCGCTCGCCGTCTGTCGGATTCAGCCAACAACAGCAGCGGCACGCAGCAGCAGAGGCCATCACAGGTGATCGCAGACACCGAGAGCGGAGTTAATCGTCAAATACAACACTGCGGGTGAGCGCGGTAAGAACTGGGCTCTTAGAAGCCAACCACGCCCGTTTAGTCACCAGAAACTGACGTGGTGGCAGGTCCAGTTTTTACCGAACCTTCGCCACATGTCAGAGCTGATTGAAGCCCGGAAATATAATCTACTTTTTCGAAATAAAACTCACCAATTAAAAGTCTGATCACTTATAACGTCTAAGTACTCACACTAGCAAGTTCTAAAAGACTGAGATGCTGTAGCCACTAGCGGATCCAGGGGGGGGGGGATGGCGCACATGCCCCCCCCCCCCCAAAAAAAAAACGCCTGAAATTGGCACAAAATTGACACATTTCCTGTTATAGAAGACAATCTAAGCAAGTTTTACTAAGGAAAGTTTGTTTTAAATCAGCTAGCAATGCATACGCAAGCGAAATCCGACAAGTTTTCAGAATTGTGTGATAATTTTTGGAATTTGGCACACCAGGCCCCCTCCCATGCCTCCATGCCCCATGCCCATGCCCCCTCCCAACCCATGCCCCCTCCCAAACCATCGTTCTGGATCCGCCAATGGCTGTAGCTTATATTTAACTGACACTTGTAAGCAACCCTTTCTAAACAAGATATAATCGACATTGATAGTCAGTGTTTCAGAAAGACAATTACTGCATTCATTGAGGAAAGTGAAGGCGGTACGTGTAACAAGCACGCTGCGATTCGGATGCCAATCATCGTTTCCTTCATGTGATTACTTTTGATTTAACAGCATACAATACCCCGAAACCGATCGAAATGGGCTTTCACATTTCAATGTCTGTGTTGAGAGCCGAAGAATGAAAGAATGAATGTCGCTGTCCCGAAGAATTCAGCATTCCAGTTAGGTTTTGCATAACTGACTAATTATTGGTTATACAATATACAGGGTGTTTCATAAAGAATGTCAATTTTAAAATCGAAAGTATAAGCACGAAAAATAGTCGGAGCACGTGCAAATTTACAAGTATTGTTGGAAATAGTTAGACATTTTGAATTCCAACACGTCACATAGCCTTCACACAGCCAGTGGAAGATGAGAGGTGAAGATGCCAGACTACCCTCCTCGCGCCCGACGGCAAAATACGCCATATTCCAAATAGCAGTAGGCATGGATGATCTTCAAATTCAGAAAAATGGGGTGAATTCGAAGTTGAATTGAAATTTTTGGCTATACTTTATATTCAGCACATGACATATGGTCAGAATATCGCAGCTGAGAGGTTCATCCTAAGATTCCTAACCAAAAAAGCTAAAGTTCGACCCCGAGCCCATCTGGAACCTGGCTGAAGCTCCGCAGGCGAGTGTTCTGTCGTCTGACTGACTAGCCTTGGACCGCCTGAAGCCCATGTCTATCAGTTTATCACAACTAGGCTACTAGTTTTGTTGTTATTGACCTTGGCGAAGCAAAGAAAGACATCCTGTTATATCGGGACCGGCTGCAGGCTGTACAGGAGCTGGTTGACTACATAGACCCCGAAGAAGCGATCCGGGCTATATGCCATCTCCATTGAAATGCTCGTAAAGTGCATTGAACTTTGGCATGCTGCCGTGGAGCCGATTTGCTAGATAGGGAAAATCTCATCACAAAAATGCAAATGTCCAGATATTCAACTTTGATTTCAGCCCAAATTTTTGCATTTGAATATCATCCATTATATTGCGATTTGGAATATGGCGTATTTTGCCGTCGGGCGCGAGGAGGGTAGTCTGACATCTTCACTTCTCACCTCACTGGCTGTGTGAAGACTATGTCACGTGTTCGAAATCAAAATGTCCAACAATTTCCAATAATACTTGTAAATTTGCACGTGCTCCGACTATTTTTACTCCTTGTACTTTCGATTTAAAAATTGACATTGTTTATGAAACACCCGGTAGAATCATCTTGTAAACAGTTTTTTCTTCTAACCGCCACCTATTAATAGGTGACCAGGAGTGCCCCCGCCCTCGATCCCAACGACGCACAACACCTTAAGTTAACACCAGAGAACAAAAGAGAAAATGTCGCGACACTCCCAGCTAAGAAATGGATACAAATAAAACAGCATATGAAGAGAGATAGTTTGGGTGTTAGATGTGGTGATATAAAGGAAGGCGGAAAGTAGTCATTGTTGAAAACAGCAAACGACTGCCCCCCCCCCCCCCAACTACGTCCTAGCATATCATCCTCACTCATCCTCATCCAGGACAGGATGAGGATGGATTCATTCACTCTCATCCTCATCCAGTACAGGATGAGGATGGATTCATTAACTGTTAGTAAATGGGGATATCAGTCATACAGGGCGGATGACAAAGTCTGGTCAATTTTCAGGCGTTTCTTGCTGGTGCTTCGTAGACCCCACTCAACTAAGCATAGCTTGTTGCCGAGTAGGGACCCCGAAGCCAGCGACATTGAATGGGTGACCCTACCTATGATCTACTTACATGCAACTCATGAAAAGCAAACACATTTGACTAACTTGGACTATGTATATATATGTATGATACCATCAACCATGTATGCATATGCATATGCATACATACGTGATACCATCAATAATTATATATACTATTATGTTCTTGTACTATTATGTATACTATTATGTTGTTCTACATATGTATTTGAGCAGTGGTCGAAGGGAATATAATGCAACTAGTGAAGATTCTGAAGGAAGTACTCCTTAGTGATTGTCTTCATTCGACATTTAGATAAGTCATAAACATCATTACTCACATTCTACTCAGTCCGACACTGATTCTGCAGCAGGTAGGATTTCACATTTGACTTCAGTGTTGCTAATTTCATATTATTTGCTAAGTTACATGGCTGTTGTAGTGAGTTCCATGTCTCTGGAATGAAAAATCTTGCAGTGTGTTTACGGTATGTGTATCTAGTAAAGGGAATTTCAAACATATCCTGTCTTCTGGTTACATTTGGTACTCTGACATTGAGGATGTCTCTTAATACAATTGGTTGTGATTTATTTATATTTTTATATGCAAATATAATGAATTTATATTTGACTATGCTATGCATAGTAAGTATTCCGATTTCTTTGAATTTGGATGTTACTGAGTCTCTAAAGTTCAACTCCATAATAGTTCTGGCTATACGTTTTTGTATCTTCAAGATGCATTGAAGGGTTGTGTCATAATTTATGCCCCATAACAGGCAGCAGTAATTGATATGAGGAAGGACAAGGCTATTATATAACAAGAGAAGGTAATTCTTTTCCAAGTACCACCTTGTCCTTCCGTACGGAAGTTCCGTACGGAAAGCTGATTATGAACCTAAACGATGAGCAGTGTTCCAGAGAAGACTATGCTGAACAGGTTCATTAAATGTCATAGCGTCTCCAATGAGTCCAACAACCCTGACAATTTGAATCAACACTGAACAGACAATCAGCAACCTGGTACGTGGACGCACCAGGTGGAAATATAAATGAAGTTAGAAAACCAAAACGCTCCGGAGTTTACACTCTCAGAAAACTTAAGTTTGTTGCGGTTGGGCCACTTTCGCTTTCTCATCTCCACTCAGAACTAATGTCAACATGGGATAGTCGCTTTAAAATGGCGTGAAATGGCAGCTTGTTGTAAACCAACAATAGCAACTAAAACACCTTTGAAGCATTTATTGTACCTCCCAAAAACGATTCAAGAAAAGCATGCCATTCGCGATGTATTCAACAATCGCCCTTCATTTTCACGTCTGTATCAGAATTTACCGGCAATACGTTCTCTGCCAGCTCCTATCCATCATTCTAATCGCCGTCCTAGGGCTCGATCCGTCATCTGTGGGTTTGGCCCGCCGGCCGCCCCGGCCTGTCCCGTCTCCCGTCCCTTCCCGGCCCGGTCCGGCCCGGCCCGGTCCGGTCCGGCGCGGCGCGGCGCGGCGCGGCGCGGCTGGTCCGCGTCAGATTAGCCGCCGTTGGTTTGCGTAAGCGGACTGGGCCGTTCTCTCCTCTCTCGGCATGTCGCGGTCTCGGCACGTTAGCTAGGTATTACCGACGCTCCTCTCACCTGCCGAGCGCTGCACCCACGCGCCGCCCGGACAGCCGGCGAGGTTCCGATAGTGGTGCCCCAGACCGCCCGCAGACGGTTCGAGACCGCCTGAGACAGTTGGGGATGGTCCTGCACCGACACAGACCGCCTGGGACTAACCAAGACCACTTGGGATCGCCTGGGACCTCTCAAGACCGTCGAAGAACACCTCAGACCGCCCTGGATCGCCACCGAACTGTCCTAGGCTGCTCCGAACCGCCCGATATTGCTCAATACTTCTACAGACCTTCCGAGCCAACCAGGGACCCCCTATTATCCTCCAAGACTACCCAAAACCGTCCAAGACCACCCTAGGCTACCTAGACAACATTGAGTCGGCGCACAAATCACCGAGAGGGCGTCCACCGCCTCCGCGATTACGGCTGAGTTGGCCAGCGGCCGTCCCAACGGCGGTCGCACCGCCAGTCGGTAATTAAACAGCCAGATTGCTACATAGACACGATTAAAAATCACAATTTAAGTTCCCCCGAGAGACAGCGGACGCGGCCGCGGCGGGTTTGTCATAATTAATGTTAATTTTGCAACACCGTAAAATGAAAAGAAGTACATTTTGCATTTGGAAGTAATATATCACTATGATCGTAAAACAATGAGGCTTTCATTCATAACAATCCCAGACAGGTACGTGTCATCAGTTTTCTATACTGGGCGCCGTTTCTGCGGAGACAGTTTTCGGCCCTCTGAGGGACGGAGCCGGATGTTAGGCGCGCGGTGTGCCGCACCGCGCGCCTAACATCCGGCTCCAGCCCTCGAGCGAAGCCCTCCACGGTGGGCTGTAGTTCGCTGAGTGCTGTAGTAGGGTTGCGCCGAAGTTCGGCCAACGCCACCGACCAGCACCAGGGGCGATAGGTTTGGACTGCGAGCGGGCCACGGTCGACTTTCCATCATGATGGGAGTCTATCCAATCAGTCTATTCATGTGAAAACGGCGCGTTGCCGCGTTTTGTTTTGGGTGTTGACATTGCGGGCATACAACATTGATCAAATTAATTGTTTCGGGATACATTTTGCACAGATAATACCCCTAGTGTTTTGCAACAATAGGAATTTAAAATCCACGAGCTTCGTTATATTTTCCGTCTTCCTACGGCTGATAAAAAATAACACTCATTATTAAAAACCCTGTAGGACCCCATCCCCGCTGATTGTCGCTGACCACAAATGATCAGCACCATCAGCAGGTGGGGTGATTAGACTCCGTATAGGCAGCCGACAGACGGTAGCTGGGGTATCAGACAGCAGTGCCCACGGACGTGTTTGGAATATTGCGGAAATGAGTCTGGATTATGGAGCAACGGGAAATTGAACTGCGAAGTTTCAGACAGTTCCCAGTGTTGGCGTGGGTCCCAGCTATTATTATAACGGTTGACATCCGTTCAGTCCTGGTAAAGAAATGAAACTCGATTCTTCCTATCCTGCTGTCCATACATGGTGCCATCATGGTCCCAAATATACAGCTTTTAAACGTTGGTTTTTCACAAATAACCATCAAACGATTAGCAGCGGTGGTATCCTTGACACCTTGTCACACAGGGGTTGTTATATTGTTCCCGGCTAACGCCTGGTGTCACGCCCGGTGACCCGGTGACCTTCAGAGCTCCGCCATCACGGCCCGCGGCGTCATCCCCGACCACCATTTGTCACCGTAAACTGCCACCGCTGCCAGGCGCGGGTCACCGCCGGGTCACCGCCGTGTCACCGCCGGGTCACACATCGACACCTGTCGGAGCCGCTGTGCCTACTCTCAGCGACGTAGCACCCGCTCCGGAGCGGGGGAGCACCGGCAGCGGGCCGGTCGGTCGGCCCTATGATGCTCCGTGCCCGGTCGGGTCAGATGGACGACCGAGTGTCACCAGTCGACTCCAGACAAAAGCGGGGGTCGGACGGGTAATTTACCGGCAGTGAGACAGGGGGCGGCACGTCTGAGCGAACCGCCGGCGCCGGCGACGCGAGCTGCTCTAATAGGCACGGTGGTGGTAAAAAGACGCCGGTAAATTACTTTCACAATGCCACGACCGGTCGTACGGAGACATGTTTGTAGCGAAGGGAGACGAGTTCATTATGATGCAAGGCGAGGGTGCATTGCTTGTGACTGAACGTGTGGCTGTTTTGTCAAGACTGGGTCACGGTATGGGAAGGGGAGCGTGAGTATGTATGCCATGGATGCTTCGTCGAGCCATTGAGCGCTGAAATTGCCATCATCACCATCATAGCGCCGCGAGCTGGGGCGGCAAATGTGCGGTTGTTAGTGCAAATACATTTCCTTAGACAAAACGTGTGAGCTGAAACTTACGATAATTATGATGATTGATAATGCATATTGTTGCATACAAGTGCCGAAGCTGAAACTTACCTTCATTGGTCCCCGTCGAGTTGTCATGATCCGGCAGCGTCGGTGCCAGATTGGGTTTTGATAACTTTGCGCTGGTTTTCCCACCACAACCAACCCTCTCCATCTTCGGCGACTCTTCAGAACGTCCGTTCACGCTGAGCGATCTGGACTTTTGAACCAGTCGTTTGAGAACGCTCAGTCGCCGTTTGGCGTCAGTCTTGGGCGACGGACCTGGTCCGCTCATGCCACCCGCATACCACCTGCTTCCATCCTGCGGCCTGGGAGACCCCAGCTCCAGTTCGGATACCTGGCTCCTGCTGCGCTCGTCATCCCTCCAGCCGATCGTCTCTGCCTCGCCTCCGTGCTCGCCCTGAGAGCGGCCCGGGTGACCTGGCTCGGTCACCGGCGCGGCGTCGCCCACTGATGACGTGTCGGTGGCGGTGCTGACGCCAGAGCTGCTGCCTGTGGAGCGCATCGTGCCCTGCCGACCCACGCTGAAGCGGAGGTCGCCGCAGTCCGGGCTGCTGCCGGTCGGTGACGGCGGAACCAGGCTAACCCTACGCCGCGTCACCGGCCGTCGGGACAGCTCGTCTCGGGTCGCCATCTGCTCGCTGGTCTTCCGGCTCGAAATCCATCCTTCTCGAGGTTTCTCGAGGGAGTTTCGCTCTCTTCCAGGTCCTCCTGATCGCGGGCTGTGACATTCTTTCTCTTCTTCTGGTGGCGGGTTGTAACAACCTGGGTCACCACCCTCGCGTTGCGAGACTGCGTTCAGCTCCGGCTTCACTGCCGTCCGCTTGACAACCTCCTCCCGGACCGGAGTCCTGCCAGCATCGGACGGCAGGCCCGCCACAGTGCTGCCACCGACATTCCGCCGCAGAATGTCCTGCAAACTGACCTGCCTCCGCCGCCGCTCCACCAGCTCCTGCGTCCCTCCGGCGACGGCGGCGGCGACGTCACGGAGCCCCGACCGCCCGCCGCCAGTCGATGCGGCATCGACCCGGCCGTCAGTGTCACCACCGACACCACCGACGACCGACGCTGCCGACGTTTCTAGGACGGCAGCAGGCTCTTCGCGGCCCCAGGCGCGGTGTCGCGCGGCGGACGGGGTGGACCTGGCACTGGAGCACGGTGACGCTCCAGCGCCGCGCTGCGCACGGGCAGACTCGCTCGCCGAGGATCGCGATCGTCGTATTGACCGTCGCATGATGTCGTTCCTCGACAGCGAGCTGTTGCGGTGTGGCGGCCGCGGCGGCGCCGACCCGGTCTTGTCGCTGTCGCTGCGTCCCAGTTCGCGGCGCGGGGCTGGCCGCTGCTCCGTCCCCTCCTCGTCGCGCCCCCCACTGGCGGACCGCAGGCGGGGCAGCAGGTGCTTCTTCAGCAGGGCAGAGATGCGCTGTGGCGCCGGTGGCTTGGCGCTCAGCCGAGGAATGGCGACAGGGCTGGACTCGGCGCGGTGCCGCCCGCTGGTGACGGCGTCCTGCTCGCTGGATCGAGGACGCTCGCTGGTGTCCAGGTTCTGGAAGCGGATGCCGGAGCGGGCGCGGTACACCACGGGGCCGCGGCCATAGGAGTCGGGCTCGGCCACCACGGCCACCCGGCGAGGCTCCAGCGGCGGCCGGCCGTCCCCCCGGCGGTCAGTGATTGCGGCCATCACTGCAGACGGTCAGCGATACTGCCTGCAGTCCTGAACACAGTCTCCAGTCTCTGTGTTCAGTCTTGACCACAGTCTCGGTCCTCAGTCCTTACTGCAGCCTCCGTACGCAGTCCTGGCCGCAGCCTCACTCTCACTTCTGACGGCAGACTCTGCACGCAGTCCTGAACACCGACTCACTCTCGGTCCTGAGCATACATTCACCCAGATGTGACAATACACTCTTCGCTCAGTTCTCTCCGCAAACACCGGCGGTGATGCTCACCGCAGACACTGATCTCGCACTTCACAAGCCATCCGGCTACCAACCTACAAGCACACTGCGTGTCAGAATCCGAACCCCCTCTGTCGACGCGGTTCAAAGCCGCCTATTGTGTGCCGCCTCCTCTCAGGGTGCTGACAGGCGCTCACAAAAGTATGCCGAGCTGATGACGCTTCACTTTCGGTTTCATCCGCCATCTGCGGTGGAAATCCCTGTAAGCCCTGGACTCAGAGGAGCTAAGACACCGAGGGCCCGCGTATTTTTACCTACAACGGCCGAGAAACCCCAGCGAAAGAAGCAGAGTCCGTGTAGTGTTGTAAGATACATGGGAAGGGCTCGCCACGCCACACCAACCACAGCAGTGGGGGATTATCGTTATCAAGGCTGCCGATGAGGTTAGCATAAACAGTCGGGACCTACAGCAGACCCCCGCGTCCAATCTGAGGTGCTGCATGCGATACGGTCTGACCTCTGGCATGATGTCTGCAGACCTGGCGCAGGTCCGACCTCTGACATGACATCTGCAGACCTGATCCGACCTCTGACATGAAATTATACAGTCAGACCTCAGGTCCAACCTCCGACATGACATCTGCAGGTCCTACCTCTGACATGAAATATACAGCCAGGCCTCAGATCCGACCTCTGACATGACATATGTAGGTCCGACCTCTGACATGAGATATACAGCCAGTCCTCAGATCCGACCTCTGACATGACATCTGCACGACTGGCGCAGCCGCCGCGCCGTGTCAGAGGGAGGCGGGCGGAGCGGCGGCCCGCCACCGTCGACCTTGGGGCACGTGGTGCACGCCGTCACGGCAGTCTCAGGGGGCGGGTCCGGTGACACCATGCACGGCCGACGGCCGTCCACCACTGCTGCTGTGTGCGACGCACGTGACCTGCAGTCTCTGACGGCGTCTGGCGGCAGACCGTCCGTTACAAGGGTGATGGATCTCCCGGGTGAATACAATGGACCATACATCGGGCTTATCCGGTTAGTTGAAGGGGTGGGTCTACTTCATCATATTGTCCCAAATAGGAATGTCTTGTGTTGGGCTGAACCAGTCAATGTCTTCTGAGAAAGAAGAAGAATGTATTTTTTTCTCTCGAAATCTCAACCTTTTAAAAAAATGAGATCATATCAATGAGTGAAGTTACTTTGTAAGATTACATATGGCACCACATTTGGAAGAAGTCCGTTGTGTCTTTGACACCAAATATATTTCATGTCTTTGGCTATCACTTATCCTAGTTTTACATGACCCCATTACTTTCGCTGTATCGACTCAAAACAAACGTTAAGGCGAGTCCATCCCTTTCAGCTTTGCAGACCAGAGCAACATGGCAACCACAAGAGAGAAGGCCCAGAACAAAAGCGAGACTGTTGCCGATCCCTGGAGAGACCGTCACCGAACACCACAAAGACACCAACGCTACCGCACTGCAGACACCACGTGTGTGAAGGGCCCTGGCGACCACGAGAGGGGCGACAGATGGTGAAGCATGACCACCGACTGAACGAACGTGCTGACATGCCCAACAACCAACACCAGCAGCGAGAGCGAGTTCTGCGGGCGTGCCGAACACCCCGGGGCGTTTTTCTGACTCGGAAAGTGGTGGTTGGCGAGGGTCAGTCGACTCCGCGGGGATCGCAGTGATGAACGGCACTCCACCCGGCGGCCCGCTCCACGACCATCAGAGAGACAAATGACGGTGCCACCGGACCGCTGCCGCCGCCATCGGGACGCCGCATACCTCACAAGTTATGGACGAACCACACAGGCAAGGAGACCCTGGCCGTTGCCACAGACGGGAGGCGGCGGCGTCGGTGGCGGCGGCGGAGGCGGCGGCAGCGTGTGGTCAGCACGGAGCAGAAAGTCAGAGCTGTAAGCCAGAGAGGCAGCCCTCCGCCAGCTCTCCGGGTGTGTCACCACCCCGCCGGCCAGCCACGTGCCGAGAGAGACGGATGGCCCTCCGCCATACCCCCCGCCGGACTAGTGAACGGAGCCGTGGAGACGGCCGGCGTAATTGAACGGAGCGCTGACGGGGCGCCGCGGGGAGGAGAACTTTGGCCGGGGTCAGCCGGCGCAGTGTGGTAATGGTCGATCACTAGCCGCAGGTACCGTCCTGTCCGGTCCTGCCCGGTCCTTCCCGGTCCTGCCCGGTCCTTCCCGGTCCTGTCCAGTTTAGCTGGGGCCAGCCAGCGCAGTGTGGCAATGGCCGATCACCAGCCGCAGGAACTGTTCTGACAAGTCCTGTCCGGTCCTGTTTAGCCCTGTCCGGTCCTGTCCGGTCATATCTTGTCCTGTCCCTCCTTCCCGGCCCTTTCGGCTCTGTCTGGCTGACCATCCCGAAAGCTCTAAAGGTCGGGCGATTCCTCAAAACTTTTGATAAGTGCATACCTTTTTAGCCGCTTTACTGGAAGAACTAAAACAAATCCTAACCGTTCAGCAGACTCTCCTTCCATTTGTCGCCTGTGACGCGTCCGAGGGAGGCCCGCCGCCCGCCCGCCGGGGAGGTACCCAATCACGCTGGGCGGCCAGGAAGCAGTTAGCTGCACGATACACTGAGGAGCCGGGCGTAAACAAGTCAGTAAATCGTCTGGCGTTACACCATCGGCCGGTAGTGTCACCGAGCCACAGCGTCACCTGGCCCGACCTGACCTGACCTGACCTGACCTGACCCGACCGGCCGCGCCACACCGGGCCGGCAACAGGCGAAAGTGACAGTGTCGACCGTCGCCGGCACTGACCCGCCGCGCACGCGTCACGCGCACACGCGTCGTCACCGGCCGGGTAGGTCACGCGCGTCCATGTGGTGCACGCCGGGGCACTACAGTGCACACGCCGGTGCTTCTGAACGCGCGGGCGGTCCGATCGTATCGTTTTGTGGCCGTAAAGCTCTGTATTCTACTAACGCGGAGTGGCCACCGAACATCTAAGAAGCTCTCTGAAAATCTCTGAAGCTCTCTGAAGCTCTCTGAAGCTCTCTGAAGCTCTCTGAAGCTCTCCGAAGCTCTCTGAAGATCTCGGAGGCTCTCTGAGGCTCTCGGAGGCTCTCTGAGGCTCTCTGAAGTTCTCTGAAGATCTATGAAGATCTCTGAAGATCTCTGAAGATCTCTGAGGCTCTCTGAAGCTCTCTGAAGCTCTCTGAAGCTCTCGGGAGCTCTGTGAGGGTTTCACTGGCACCTGTACCAGTACCTTGTCTCAGCTCGAGTGCTGGCTGACGTTCGAGATCAGAGCACATCAATAACTCTGGCCATGTGCCGGCCGAGGCAGATAAAGACAGATGGCGGCGACAGCGGAGAAAGGGAGAGTGAACTGAGACGTGAGCGCGGCCCGGCCCCAGTCCGGGAGTGCCGGGTGGCTCGCGGCGGCACGGGACGGATGGGCGGGTCGTGTCGGCGCCGTATTCAGGAGACGCCTCGTTATGCGGTTGCACGTCTGCCCTTGTACACCGGGAATGGGCCGTTGCCGAGCGGTTAACAAGCGCAGAGCAAGGGCAGCGGGCCGGCCGATCCGCTGTATGATGTACTACAGCGATCGGGGCCGAGTGTTGGGTCACGACGTGGTGATGGGGAACGCGAGCAGCCCGCCTGGCCGACCGCAGGCAGCTATACAGGACCGGTGAGGGGTCAGGTCTGTAGGCCATCCATAAACGGTGAATGAGGACGAGAGGAACGCCAGTGGCTAGGTACTGACAATAGGTCAGGTTTTATTTTAAAGTCAAATCAAACTTGACCTGGTTACGAGGCTGTAAAAAAGGAGAGTAGTTCGGATGCCGTGAGCTGATTAAAGCGGATGCAGGAGGCTGTTCAGAAGGCGAACCTAAGTAGCTTAAAGTCAGATGAAAGTTGCCACAGAGAAAAGTGACTTTGTCGGTGAGGCAGCGAATAAGCCACTGCTAATTAAACATAAGTACACGATTGGGAGCTGTTAATAACTGTGCAACTGCTATTGCTCGTGTCCTTGGTGCATTTCCAGCAGTAACCCCGCAATGCATTACTCGAACTAAGAACAACTTTGCACCAGGTAATATTTCCCGATATAATTATCACCTCAGCGGGCGAACTGATGGGCGATCAGACATCTGTTTCTATCGCTTGCTAACAAACTATATCCAACGGAGTCCTGTATGATTCAAAGTCACCAGTTACGCCCTTTCAGCTCCGAGCGAAGACCACCCAGACGCGCAACCAACCGCATTAGAACAGTACGCAACCAGGAGTTGGGCCATTCAAACGCAACTGAAACCATTCAAATGCTACTGAAACCATTCAAATGCAAGTCATGCGAGTTGAACAAATGAAAAAGCCGCCAGAACCGCACAAAGTTCGCGAATCGCACTTGTCAGTCGTGCGACTCGCCCGAATTCAGTCCGGAGTCGCAGGAGTCACCCGATTTGAGTGTTTCGCACAGATCACACGAATCGTTAAAGTTGGTCGGGCAGTCCGATTTGAACGGACCGTACAAATCACGGGGTCATCGACAGGCATCAGACTCCTGCCACACACAGGAAGTCACCGGACGGACGGTTTTTCGCCGACAATTTACTCCTGCGCCGCGACGCCAGAACGGTTTTCTGACAAACGCCGAGCAGCCGAGACGGTGTTTCCTGCTCGGGAGCGCTCAGCCGTGACGCCACCCAAACACAGAGCAGACGCCGTGCTCGGTCACATACATCCTGCCGCTCTGGGGAGCATGTGGGGGAGGGGCGACGGCGGCCGCCGCTCTGTCTGTCAAAACTCCGGATCAGCTGCCGACACGAAGCACGCCAGCGCTATTAACGCGCCGGCAAAAAGTTTGGCCGGCACCGATCGGGTCTTGAACCCGCCTCCGGGCGTGTCGGCGGCCCTCGGTGGGTGGAGTGCAGTCAGTAAAACATACGGCAGGAGCGGCACGGGATATGCAGGATGGGCAGGGCGGGCCACGGGAGTGCCTGTTGGAGCTGACGGCTCCACAGGAGAACACGAAAAAAGCTGCCGCGGACCATTTCAAAACGGCTGTCTGATGTTGGGTGAATACCCTTCTTTAAAATGACCTTGATTCATGTTACATTCATTAGTTTGCACACATGAATTAGTGAAAGTACGAATTTATGGAAATGAGTATACAGGAGATCCTGCATCAGCAAACGTCAGTTACGAACCAGTAATGCACACATGAGTGCACCATGAAGACACATGAGTGCACACATGAGTGCACCATGCTGGTCGCGAACTGGAAATAGTCTCCCTCAAACCCGTCAAGGATCCATTGGCTCCGACCGCCGTAACCGAACACGAGCCATAAACCACAGATAACAAATTTCACCGCAACTGGGTGTCGACCGGGATATAAAACATCGATTGGCTGAGTTTCCTCCTTATCGAGTCATCAGCAGCAACCGGCACTTCGCGTTGTGGAGAAACCATGAGATGCAGGAGCTAACGGAGAAAGTTCGTAAGCAAAGGTTCGTATGCAAAGGTTCGTATCGGATAAGGTTCGTATGGGATAAAGTTCGTAACGGCTAAAGTTCGTAAC
>JAXIVJ010002236.1:10000-20000 GCA_036785665.1 Chirona hameri
GTTACTGCCTACTGCCTAGTTTGTTTACCTTGTGGGAAATATGGTGCATGTATTTTATTTTATTTTTACATCTCAGCTGTAATATGTAGAAGAACCAGCCCTGGACTATTGGCATCACCAGATATTTAAAGTTTGAGAAGAAGTATTTGTGGCAGGCGTTCGCGTCCTAAGAAACAACTTTTACTAGGAAAAAAATCAATCATATTTTGCACCCCAAAAATGCAGGTTGGTGTCGAGGCGAGCCTCCGATTTCATTAAACCTGTCCCATTTTTCCGAACCTGAAATATTCATATGTATCAATGTCAAGAGGTATTCAGTCCCAGGTTCCGGGAGCACGTTGTCCCCATTCCCCCCCCCCCCCCCCCCCCTCCTCCTTGGCGACACCTATGCGCCACTGTAAAATGTAACGCATAACAAGTCGGCATAATCAGATTGTTCTGTTGTTTTAAAGACGCCTCTTACAGGGACAAGGGGCTAAGACCCCCTTTGAGGTCAGTTATTTGTTGTTGAAACCGTTCATTTTGTTAAGCAAGGGAAATGTGATGGAGTAAAAGGTACCCAAAGACGAGAAAATCTCAAATCCGCAAACAAATATTACATAAGAGTGGTTATCTCAAAGATAAAAAAGTTTGGCACAAGATGAGGTATAAGGTGGGCAAAGAAAACGGATACGCTTCGTCCCACCGTTTCTATTTTTTCGTCATCGCTGAAAAAACCTTGCAGATGTGCAAACCATAGGCATAGGAACGGAGGGAGGGGCAGGGGGAGGGGCGGTGGAATAGGGGGCAGGGGGAGCAGCTGCCCCCACTCAAGAAGTTTGGGGAAAATATATGGTTTTTACCCAATGACCTCCCCCCTTCCACCCCACCCAAAAAAAAATGTTAAAACAAAACAAAAAAACAAACAAACAATATACCTATAAATTAATCCAAACGAAGAAACAAATAATGACACAAATAGTGGACATATTTGGAATCAGCACCCAAAAAAAATGTATTTTGTTTGTTTTACTTTTAATGGAGCCTACTTAAACTGCAAATTTACTGAAGCTGGGAACAAAGCATGCAAATGCCTCTCAGAGCACATAGCAGCATGATGTTACATTTTGTTTATATATGTAAGAAAAAAATGGAAGGGGGTGTTTACCTGCTACTGCATCCCCAACCAAAAACAAACGTTCCGCCCCTGACGACACAATATATAAATCACAAAAATAGATACGTAGGTGCAAGGCCGTTTAAGTGTAGGTGGGCATATGCAAGGCCCTATAAGGGCATATGATATGGTATGCCTAATACATGCGGTCACAGAATACGGCTCGCACTAAAAGCTGGAGTTTTCGCAGCAGTTGGCCGCCAGAGACCACTAGTGAGCCAGGATCTATGACGTCACAAGGAAATATTTTAGCAACCAACGCTAAATGTTTATTTGTTTATAAATAAATAAATAAATACATATTTAGCGTTAAATATACCATTTACATATGGTATATTTAACGCATTTGAAAATGGTATTAATAAATACCATTTGCTTGCGACGTCATAACACCCTGGCTCACTACCGGTCCCTGGCGGCCAACTGCTGCGAGAACTCTAGCTTTTAGTCCGAGCCTAGAATACTGGTGAACGACGCTGTGAACACAAACCCGCTTCATCACAGATGCGCCAGATATGTACAATATGAGGGAGCTGAAAAATAATGCTGTATCGAGAGACAGGCGTTAAGGGTCAAAATTCCCATGATGCAGCAGTAAAGAAAACCCTTATGAAGATTGTGCCTGTCTCGCCAGGTATTACCTTTTGCCCACTATTGCCTGTCTCTCAGCCTGTCTGTTTCTCAGAGGAAACAAGTACTAAATTAAATACCGTGAATGCTATGCTATAATTTATGAAGAATGTTCTGTGTAGTTGTACGGCGGTCAAAGCAAAAACAGAAAATCGCTTAGAAAATACTTGTAATTAGCAGTATTATGTCTCCTGGGCATTTTATTGCCGATGTTTTTCTGTCTCCCACTCCAGTGGCCAGTAAACAGTTTTTTCACCTCTGTTTCACGCTTTCACAATTTACTTGAGAAAAAAATCCACGCTTAACCCTATTTGTAACAGGGGGGGGGGGGGCGGATTCCGCCCCCCCCCCCCCTCATGTTTTTCGCAGATACCTCCAGAACGTCTGGGAGCAGGCCTATGAAATTTTGGGACTTTTCATAGAATTGAACTCCGCATTTGGAGTAAGAAATTTGAGTTCTTAACCGTAACAGAGGCGGTTCCAGGGCACAGTTTTGGGTGGGTTCGGAGGCGACATTTGGCGATAATACGGAAATGCGATCTTCACGGTTTCTTCCTAACTGCATCAAGTATGAAGGAGTTACATCGGCTTACGGTGATTGCAACAAGTGCAAATTAGCTGATGTTAATGAAATATCATAAAAATTGCATGCAGAGGCGGTTTCCGGGGCTTGAAAGGGGGGGGGGGGGGTCCAGGAAGTATTCAATGCTTGGCGGGAAGCCAATAGAGCAATGTAAGGGGCATTTATAGCTATCAAGATGTAAAAGATAGCTTCTGCTTCTATTATTTGCATAATTTATTACATATAGAGTTGCAGGGGCGTGTTCAGGAACATGAAAAGGGGGGGTGACTGGCATAGTGATGACGATATCCCAGCGATAACGGCGCAATATACGTTTAGCTTATAGTTATATATGCACATATGAGACCAGAAAAGTGAATAAAGTCATTTTTGCAGAGGCGCGCTCAGGAATGGAAGAAAGGGGGTCATATTATTGCAAGGAAACTAAGAGGAATGGGCGTACAATGACACAACATACTGCAGTTTTCGGATGAAACACGCACCACAGGCTACTCTACGAACGATTATAAGATAATAGGCGAGTCCAGGTAGGGTAAAAAGGGGGGGTAAGTAATGTTAATTGAAGTTGTAAGTGAAATAGTCACTGTTGACTAGTTAGTATCATAATAGCGGATAATATACTTATCAAAAAGGTCTTGCGCCGCCTTAGTTTGGATCCTGGATACGCCTATGATGAAGTACAACATGAAAAAAGGAACTATCTACGATCAGTACCATATTTATAGTGCTGGGTAGCAACTTGTCTGCGGTTAATATTTTCCCCCAATTTTACCCCCCTTTTTCACTAACCTGGTACCGCCTATGGCAAAAATATGATTTATAACTGTTTTTGTCCAATGTCTCAATCACATACCATTTCATTTAGCAAAAAACAACATCAAAAAATGGTTTTATTACGCATTTACTTCACCCCAATATTGAGTGACCTGCACACGCCTATGATTTTTGAATTTTCAAACGTCACCGTCATATATCAATTTCCGATTCAATCTCTATCGATTCCTATTAGTTGTGTTAAAATCTGTCGATAAACATGAAAGCTATGTTGGATCAAAAATACCACTAAATTTTTTCGTTTTTGCCCCCCTGTTGCCCCCCTATCCCATTTTTTTTAATTATTTATAAATGTAGATCGTGTTAAGGAGAACCAAAAACCGTTTAATTTTTTAAAATCGGACGGGTAGATCTTGAGATCTCCGGGGGGGGGGCGGAATCCGCCCCCCCCATGTTACAAATAGGGGTAGCCAGGAGCCTGTTACAAATAGGGTTAAACAAATGTAGGGTAAACTAAAATTACCCCCGGACACCTTGATTCAACACTGAACATTTCACAATTTACTTGAAAAACAAATTCCACGTTTAAACAAATGTCTGGTTGGGTAAAATTCCACGCATAAACAAATGTCTGGTCTTAACCCGCGCATTGCAGGGGGGTTGATTTCCGCCCCCCTCAGGTTTTTCAAAGATAACGAAAAAACGGCGGCGCTGCGCGCCTCCGGGTTTTGATACACATGTTAGAACATCAATTGCGCACACTTTGAGAAAAAAAATATGCTGGGGTCATCTCAGGTCAGGGCACCAGACCAGGTCAAGTGACTCCACCACCAAAAATGTTTGCAGTTGTGCCAAAGCCAGAGTTTTTCACCGATCAAGTTGAAACTTACAGGATGTCATGAGGGCATCAGTACTTACAATTCGTTTAACTCGGAATTTTGATATCGGTGACCTAAGATCGGGTCAATTTCGCATCCTCCCCATAATAAGTCAATGGGGAAATATACAAATGCTTCCTTTTTCAAGGATATGCATGGTACTAGTCCAATTACTTCTGGATCATGTTATTATAGGATATTCTTGATGATCCAAGTGTAAGTTTTGTTCAGTGACCCCTATTGGGTCATTTAAGGTCATGCAAGGTCACCATCACTTTTTTGTCAATAACTCTCGACATAATGAAGATAGAGAAGTAAAAAAGACATCAATGTGTTTGTCTCGTCGAGACACGTCTTTCAATATGCAACATGCCCTACTTGGGTCACCACTTGACCTTGACCTTAGGTCAAATTTTTAAGTTGATTTAAAAAGAGCACCATATATATTATTCAAAGTGCCTTGACAAGATAAACACAATGGCGTAAACAGTTTTCCGTTATCTTTATTATGTAAAAAGTTAATAGCAAAAAACGATTTAGCAAAAAAAAAAAAAAAATTGACCTCTGGAGCCTCAAATATTGACCTGAGGTCAAATCTGAGGACACCTTAGCGATTACAAATTTTACTGGCTGGCGTTTTCTTTTTTTCGTTTGTTTCTAACTATCATCGTTTCTAAGATATATGGGAATTTCTGGAGCGATGTCCTAAAACAGGAAAAAACTGGAAAATTTTACCTTTGATGACCTCTGGTGACCTCAATTTTGACCTGACTTAAAAAAACACTGAAATACTTTTGATAGAACATGTATGAAGCTATCAAATGCCTTTTTCTGCTTCTCGCTACGTTGCGTAGTTTTCGAGATCTCAGGGGCGGGGGGGGGGGGGGGGGGGGGGGGGCGGAAATCAACCCCCCTGCAGTTCGTGTTCGGCGCAAAGCCCCTGCGGTGCGCGGGTTAACACATTCCACGCTTTCACAATTTACTTGAAAACAAATCCCACGCTTAACCCTCGCCCTAGGGGGGGGGGGGGCTGACAGGCCCCCTCCTGAGGTTTTTCTTGAATAACTTGTTACACATGTTGCGCATCTCGCTGAAATTGTCGGTAGCTGAGTTTACAACAATTATACGTATTCTGCACAAATTTAATTGAAATTGGTTAAGTAATTTGGCAGATAATCATGTTTTGATGACGTCATGTTGGTGGGAAAACGATAAATATTTGAAAAAATGGTAAAAAACAGAGTTTGAAAATAAACTACAAACGCAATCCACCAAATATACAAAATGGCATTTTCTTTAAAATGGCAATCTCGGATTTGCAAAATGTTGGGTTTTTGACACCTAAAATGTTTTTTTTTAAATATCGCCACAAAATATTTTAAAAAAAAGATGTTAGAAAAACCGGAATATATGTGAGAGAACTGAGTATGGACAATATCCATACCAAATTTCAAAGCAATATCTTCATTTTGGACTGAGTGATGGCTCCCTAAGTGTAAGAAACTGATGTCATTTTTGTACTTTTTTGTACTTTTTTGACAAGATACGAACAAATAATTACCTTTTCTGTATTTCTGAGCCAAAACTGGTCTAGGAACATGCCTTTTTATTTACATTTATCAATTTCTAATTTTGAGGTTTTTTGAAGAGCAAAATCGCTGTTCTGGACGTGGTAAATCCGAGGTCATTCACTTGACCTGGAAGGTCATCCGTTGACTTGAAACCTCAAAATCGCATACTGTTAGATTCCTCTCATGACAGGAAACATGCTGGTTCTTACCGCATTGCTCTAAGTTGCTTGGTTTGGAAGTTAGCAGGGCAGGCTGTCAGGCCCCCCCCCCCCCCGTAGGGCGAAGGTGAAAAAAGCTCCCGTAGGGCGAGGGTTAAACAAATGTCTGGTAGGGTAAACTGACATTGCCCCCAAACACCTTGATTCAACGCTGAACATTTCACAATGTACTTGAAAAACAAATTCCACGCTTAAACAAATGTCTGGTAGGGTAAAATTCCACGCTTAAACAAATGTCTGGTAGTGTAAACTGACATTACCATGCATTACCATGCATGGACCATGCGCTACAAAACGACTGAATCAAAATGACTCCATGCGCTACAAAAATGACCCCAGCTCAGCTGGGGTCATTTTTTTATGTGCTATTTTCGGTCGGGCCACTCAAAGCATTTTTGCTACCTCTGCTGATTACATACAAGGGAAATACATGAATATTATGTTGTATCCGTTTAAATATATCTTATATTTCCGGAAGAACCAAAACAGTGCAGGCATTTAATATCGCCGGGACAAAATAAGTGATATTGGGCTGGTTATAAGAAAAGCGTCAAATATTTTGCGATTTTTCCACCCCTATTTTTTTTATTTATTAAAAATGTATTGCTATATTTGGAATAAGCACAATCCTATTAACTAGGAAGAAGTGTGCCATGTCTAAAATATTATATCCGTGTCGTGAAACCGCGGTTTCGAAATGGGTGATTTGGGGGTATTTTAACCCGGCAGTCACTGGGGTATATTCTGTAACACGACTCACTGGGGGGGGGGGGCTTTTTTTAGCCCCCCCTGGTATCTTCAGAACCAATGATCGCAGCGGGACGCGCAAGGCGGCATTCGAAAGCGCTCAATGAGAGAAGCCTAACGCAAACTTAAAAAATGTCAAATTAAGGTCACATGTCAGGTCACGGTCAAGTCAAACATCAAAATCGAGGTATTTGAGTTTATGGACAATACTTGCCATCCATGGCCTTCGATTACGCCTATAATCACCCAAAGTGATGTCAAAGGTATGATACATATCCCACATGAGCTAAAGTGAGATTGTTGGAAAAGAGCAAGGTCAAGGTCAGGTCACAAAAGGTTACTACACTCAAAATATCAACGAAAGTCATGCAGCACATGGTTTATGGATGCTTTTACGCGTAGAATTCGATAGTAGAAGTCATTTTACCACCTGACTTCATTTACGTGAAGTTAGTGTCAAGTTCAGGTCAAGTTCAGGTCACTGAAGGTCAAAATTTGAAATTGATAAATCGAAATAAAAAAGGCATGTTTCTATATCAGATTTATCTAAAGAAAACAGTGCTGGCATTTATTTGTCTGTATCCGGTCAATAAAATCCAAAAAACGCAATTTCAAAATCTGACGTCATGATTTACCCATACTTTATATGTCATGAAAGTAAAAAAAGATGATATAATTTTGAAATTTGGTATGGTAGTTGCCCATATGTTGTTATCTGATATATATTCCGGTTTATTCAATATCTTTCAAATATTTGATTTTGTGAGCATTTTTTCAAAAAAAAGTTTTTTTACAAATTTTGGGTCAAAACCCAAATGTTTCGAAATTTCGAGATAGCCGGTTAGTAGCCCTTGCAATGTTCTACCTTTTAACGTTTTTCGATTGCATTTTGCTTTATATGCGGCATTTGTAGGGCCTGGCAAAATTTAGACGATTTTGGTGTCAAAATCGTGTTTAGTGACGTCACTAAATTCACTATATCTCAAATAAATTCTGACGAAATTTTTTAATTTTTTCTTATAATGTGTAAAAATGATGCCCGGATAGGTACTGAAAGTTTAGCGTCGATATCTGCATTAGTTATTGAGATATGCCTAATATTCCTAAGGGGGGGGGCTAAAAAAAGCCCCCCCAGTGACTCGCGGGTTAAGAAAAGGCTGAAATGTTTAACGTTTGTTTGCGACCCCAAAATATCTTCCGATTAAAAAAATATAACAGTGGAATAGACATAGTCTAAATAACAGGAAAACAGTATGCTAGAAGGAAAATTTTGAATTTGTGTCGTAAAATCGCGGAAACCAGATGGGTAATTTTGGGGGCATTTATAGCAAAACATGGAATTTTCGGCGATTTTGCGCGACCCCTAAATAATTTTATTTATTTCAAAATTGTTGATATGACTTTTGTATATATTTTTTACAAATAAATTTAGTCCGATTGTTTTTGAATGGATGGATTTCGGAGGTCAGGCCCCGCGCTAAGTATAGCTTGTTGCGCAGGCCCTGACCCCACCACCCGATCAAGCAATTCCTGGCGTCCGGCAGAATTTAGAAGCGAAAGTGTTACGTGCCCGACATACCTGGACACGGTCCGCCCCGCCCTCTAACGTCACCTGACCTTGAGTGCGACCGCTGCCACCGGCCACAGGCCATCCCAGTTAGCGTAGTCGAAATAACGGGAAAAAGTGTGCCACCAAGAACATTTAACATTCGTGTAAAAATGAACCGCCCTACTGCATAGTGCACAGGCTGGTCTATCAGGTATCGGACAGGCTGATCCATCGGTGATCGAACAGCCTGATCCATCGGGAATCGAACAGCCTGGTCCATCATGGATCGAACAGCCTGGTCCATCGGAACCGCTCACCCCTCAAGTGATTCGGCTTCTGTCCAAGGAAACACATCAGTGCGGGGCGGAGGAGGCGAAAGGTCGCAATTATATCCGATACGCCAGAGAAGAGAGCGATATAGTCAAAGCGACAAAGTCGAAAGAAACGCAAACAAGCACCAACAAAGCTCAACTTCAGCAAAGAAAAGCACGAATAGAAGAAGACGAAGAAAGCCGGCGACAATGAGGGCTAGGAAGGCACCCAGCAGGGAAAGCAGCAGTGACGAGGAAGAAGAAGACGTCTTCTGCCTTGTGTGCGTTGAAAGCTAAATACAATAGTCGATCCAAAGAAAGGTGGATCCAGTGGGAGGCTGAGATGCACCCGATGTGGGCCCAAGAGGCGTATACCGCAGTCGAAAAGTATCTGGCATACCTATACATATGTGAAATATGTGAATCGGACAGCGAGTAGACGACTACAGACCGAGCGTCACAGATTTTAGAAGTGTTTCGAGTTGTGATGTTTTCTCTACTAGTATAGTACAATTGGGCAAGAAGTGTTCTAGGCCTGCGAAGCCCTGTTATATAGTTGTTTAGCATGAGAAGACTAAAACAACTATATGTGTTGGGACAACCAACTGTGTTTTTTTTTGTATCCAAGAAGAGTTAAGGATGTGAGAGCTTCATCCATTGCTAAGTCGCATTTTTATGATGCGGCGTTTGCTTTTGCCCTGAGCAAGGTGGAACTGTTTTTTTTTCCAGAAAGAGCTCAGTGAGTAAGGAACCCGTTTTATTTTCAATACAAGCTGCTATAGATAAAAGTTGATATCACTACACCATTCGTTAACATGGTTCAATTGACCCAGGGTACTGTTACAATTGACCCCGTACCTGGGGTCGATTGTAACAGCTGAAGTTACTTTTTCATACCGAAATTTCGACCCCCTAAAAGCCGTTATTTCGGAATCATTTCACATCTGCTACAGAAGCAATACAGAAACGTTTGTGAAAATCCGAGAAAGAGTTCTCTAGCCCAAAACGTTTGGGCTCCAGAATTGAAGATGTAAAACAATGTTACAATTGAACCCGGTCTCCCTAGACATGATTCAACAGTTTACAAAACAATTACACCAAGTAGGAATACACCGTTCGTCGTCGTCCCGCACTACATTGATGCGATATGCTGTGTGACGTATTTGCACTGCATTTATCTCTGAGCTTCAACCGGATAACAACTTTTGATATAATACAATTATATACCGGTGCCCTTAAACATAAATCATCATCATCATCATCATCATCATCATCATCATCATCATCATCATCATCATCATCATCATCATCATCATCATCATCATCATCATCATCATCATCATCATCATCATCATCATCATCATCATCATCATCATCATCATCATCATCATCATCATCATCATCATCATCATCATCATCATCATCATCATCATCATCATCATCATCATCATCATCATCATCATCATCATCATCATCATCATCATCATCATCATCATCATCATCATCATCATCATCATCATCATCATCATCATCATCATCATCATCATCATCATCATCATCATCATCATCATCATCATCATCAT
>JAXIVJ010002236.1:25000-112500 GCA_036785665.1 Chirona hameri
ACTGCCAAGGACATCTCGAACAGCGGCTTTCGGCACATGTAAGCGAGTATACTGCCAAGGACATCTCGAACAGCGGCTTTCGGCACATGTAAGCGAGTATACTGCCAAGGACATCTCGAACAGCGGCTTTCGGCACATGTAAGCGAGTATACTGCCAAGGACATCTCGAACAGCGGCTTTCGGCACATGTAAGCGAGTATACTGCCAAGGACATCTCGAACAGCGGCTTTCGGCACATGTAAGCGAGTATACTGCCAAGGACATCTCGAACAGCGGCTTTCGGCACATGTAAGCGAGTATACTGCCAAGGACATCTCGAACAGCGGCTTTCGGCACATGTAAGCGAGTATACTGCCAAGGACATCTCGAACAGCGGCTTTCGGCACATGTAAGCGAGTATACTGCCAAGGACATCTCGAACAGCGGCTTTCGGCACATGTAAGCGAGTATACTGCCAAGGACATCTCGAACAGCGGCTTTCGGCACATGTAAGCGAGTATACTGCCAAGGACATCTCGAACAGCGGCTTCCGGCACATGTAAGCGAGTATACTGCCGATATCATAAGCAGATGCGTCCGTCAGAGCTTTTACATCCGGTTCGGTAATTTTCGCGGAGAAGGCATCACTAAGCAGTTCAGCACGGCCCCGATCGTCAGTAACAAAGTTACCATCGGATGCACGCAGTACAGGCGAAATGCACGACATCGACGTCGATGTCGTCGACAACATCGGCGATTGTGTTTGTCGATCATGTTTTTTGACGACCGAGTCGTGTCCATGTCTCGACAATTTGAGTAGTTTTAGACGCTGCAGCCGATATTACTACCACGAGCGTGTCACTGACTAGCAGACATTCCTGCGATTTCCGTAAGAATATCGGGATGGCTCATATGTTTCATGATTACCACGATATTGGCATGCGATAGTGCTTTCCCCGCATATGTGCCTGCATATCATACCTGTAATTTCCAGTCCCATAGTTCGTGTTATTGTGTCTTACGTCCAATGAGTGTTGATATTCAGTCATGTGTGTATTTTTATCGCTAACAATCTCGATGCGTTTACCTATTTGCGTGTATGTACGTGTTAGCAGCGACAATTACCTGGCGCATCCTTTCCGGTCTGTGTTGCGGTTAAAGCGAACGCAACATTGAATATACTTAATGGAACCCGAGTCCAATAAAGGAACATTCAGTGCCTGTGACTAGAGGCCGCCTCAGACATTCTGATATTAATAATCCCGTACGTAAATAACTTTTTATGTGAATTAGCTTGGCAGGCAGACATGTATTTTGAACGGCAACATAGATAAGTCCATTATCGGGCTTTACGCATCAGAAACTTTCTGATATTATACATGTTTTTGCCAGAGACCGACCGTTCTCTAGCTAGAGGGATCGACTTTTAATCGTCAGCGTAGTCAATGATCGATCGGCGAGGACCGGCCACAGGGGAAACAGTTAACATATCAAATGTGTTGTATATATTCATATTGACATATATAAAAACAGTCAACTCCTCATATTAATTTATTAATGACCAAGACGCGTTTCTATAACTTATTCAGTTGGTTATGACCAACTGAAGACGTTATAGAAACGGGTCTTGGTCATTCATAAATTAATATGAGGAGTTGACTGTTTTTTATATCAAATGTTGTATAATGTCAATTACTGAAATATTCTGAAAATGTTATAAGTTAAAGCAAGTTTTGCACAATCATTTTCATTGAATCCAGCTTGGCTCTGAATAATTATTTTTGTTCAACGGGTATTGCTAGATGAAAGGGTTGTACTGTGTACACAGTGCCCTAAGCAATGCTATCATTAAATTGGTATCATCGAAAAAGAGCTTCATATCGAGAGCGATACATGCGCGGAACCGGATATTAATAATCCGTCCGAAATCCGATCAAAGAGACACTCACACCCGTACCACTACCATCTCTGGTTTCAGTTTTCTTGCGCTTGACAGACACCTACTTTGATCAGCGAACCGCCTCGCTTTCCGGCAAGCAGTGCCGTAGCCTGACGCTTCCCAGCGGAGCAACTTCGGACGACAAATTCCGTCCGCCGGCAGCAATATCCAACACCGCTGCCGGCGCTCCTCAATGAGGCCATCTAAAATCACAACTCGGTCTCAACTGCTCCCTTGCCTGATCCCGGTCCGTCTTATCCTCCGCCTCGTGGGCGGCACATTCTGCTAAAAGACTGCTCCCTTGCCTGATCCCGGTGCGTCTTATCCTCCGCCTCGTGGGCGGCACATTCTGCTAAAAGACTGCTCCCTTGCCTGATACCGGTGCGTCTTATCCTCCGCCTCGTGGGCGGCACATTCTGCTAAAAGACTGCTCCCTTGCCTGATCCCGGTCCGTCTTATCCTCCGCCTCGTGGGCGGCACATTCTGCTAAAAGACTGCTCCCTTGCCTGATCCCGGTCCGTCTTATCCTCCGCCTCGTGGGCGGCACATTCTGCTAAAAGACTGCTCCCTTGCCTGATCCCGGTCCGTCTTATCCTCCGCCTCGTGGGCGGCACATTCTGCTAAAAGACTGCTCCCTTGCCTGATCCCGGTGCGTCTTATCCTCCACCTCGTGGGCGGCACATTCTGCTAAAAGACTGGCTGAAATGAATCATCTCCGGACCTGGTGATCAGTAGGGGGAAGGAGACTATGTGGATTGTGGGGGAAGCTAGGGGGACGGTGGGTGGGAAAGTAATCACTCGCTAGCGGAATTAGGCCGCGCTCACGTCGCTTCTCGAATGGCAGGGTACGCCTGGTATGCTACGCAGCATTGCCGCTGCGGTAACATTCGAGTGTAGTAATATTCACCATATGTGCACCACCCAGGGGCGGATCCAGACCTTCCCTCCCTCCCCACTCAACAACTTTTTGGAAATACGCCACTGAATTTGCCCACCCCCAAAAAAAGATCCGCCCCGGTACCACCTGCCAAGTGTAGTTCCTTTACTCCTATCATCCTTTTTTATTATGTTGTGGTCAGTAGCGTATCCAGGATTCACTCCAGGAAGGGGAAATTTTTGCTCAGGGGGCATAAAGTAACCCCACAAAAAAACGGATTTGGCCCACTATATTTTTAAAAGGTCATATTTTCACATTTTCTTTAAAAAAACTTTTTTTCTCGACCAAAGGGGGAACGTACAGACCTTCAGGGGGGGGGGGAATTGCCCAGTTTGCCCCCCCCCCCTGGTGTACGCCTATGTTTGTGGTATGCATTTCTTCAGTTTAGTGTTTATTGTTCAGTGCTTTTGCCGCCGTGTGGGAAGGACCGCTTGCTATCGAACGTGGCGCCACCTATTATCGCCGACTCGATCGCAGGACCGTCCGTATGGGTCGTCGCTGCCTATCATTTCGGCGCGCTAATATTCCATATCGGCGCAGGCTTCTTTAAGGTTCTAATCTCCAGCACGTTCGTCTCCAGCCGGCGGCAGCAAAACACGCGCTCCACTTGGCCTGTATTGCGGCAGTGCCACGCACACGACGAGCGGGAACACGCCATCCACAAGCAGCCGACACCGAATCACGACGTCCCGCACGGACACTACAACAATCGAGTGGGGGGAGGGGGGCGGGCGCCGCGACCCCGATTGGCGGATGTGGCTGGAGGGGACCCGCAATCGGGGTCGGGGGCCCGCGTGGCTCACAGGGCGGCGCCGGGGCGCGCGGAGGGCCGGGAGGGACACATCAGAGCCGACCTGTGAGCGGAGTGGGCGGGCGGACACCAGCCGCTCACTTCCTCTTGCGGCCCCAGGTCTGGAACAGGCCGCCGCGCATGCACTTGCAGTTGCTGCCCCACAGGTTGCAGCGGCAGGTGCCGTTGCCGCAGCAGTCGTGGGGGCGGGCGTCACACGAGCTGCCGCGCCGGATGCACGAGCGCCTGTAGACGTACACGAACGGGGAACGTCTGAACAGAACATTAGAACGGTTCAGTGGCAGCCAAACATAATAGACAAAGGTCTAAATAGAACATAAGAACGACTCAGAGGCAGCAAGACAGAGTGGACAACAGTCTGACCAGAGCATAAGGACGGGCAGATAAGCCAACAAGTCAGACTCGGTAATCAACAAACGCAACATCGGTAGGGCTCGGGGGGGGGGGGGGGTGCACACATAAGTCAATGCGTGGAATATCACCTCGATTAACGAACATTTGCTGGGTTCACATAGCGAAATTCTCATATTTATTCCATAATAAATAAAAAATGACAGGGCTCGGGGGGGGGGGGGGGGGGGTGCACACATAAGTCAATGCGTGGAATATCACCTCGATTAACGAACATTTGCTGGGTTCACATAGCGAAATTCTCATATTTATTCCATAATAAATAAAAAATGACGAAGAGGCAACACAACTATAAACATTGCACGGGAGTATAGTGACGGCACAGCCGTAGTAGACAATAGACAATAGACAAAAGAGAGATTAACACATTGACGTGGTAGACATTATCCGTTTTCACGAAGGATTATTGTGCGAAACTTTTAAACTTTTCAAAATGTTTTGAAAAGTTCCGACAATCCATTCCTTAACTACACAACTTTTACATGCGATTTTTTGTCTAGAAATGTCCCTAAGAATTTTGTAATTTGTTGGTAAGAATATAATATGTTGACAAAATTGCGGTTTGGTGGTAATACGCAAGATCAGCATTAATAGGTCAGTTGTGATAGGTCTCCACCGACTGCAACTTTTCAAATGTTTCAGAAAGATTCAGAAAGATTCTGTGGCGTGACTGATGCTGTACAGTGCACGGATATTGGCTGAAATGTCTCGCTCCCGCAGCCCGATCAGGCGGCCGGGCTGTGCGGCTTGGCTTTGTCCATGTGTGTGCAGCACACGGATTGGAAGCGGCGGCGAATATTTGCTGGCACATCACTGCGCATGTGCAGACAGATCTGTGATCCATGACGCTGCCAGATTTAGTAACTAGTATGACGGTATGCTAAACTGAACGAATGGACTCTAGACGCATATGTTCTTTAAAAAACGGCCAATTGTGTATCATGAACTTGTTATGAGCTCAATACATGTTTCCATAACTAGTGAATAGTGATAATATCGCCTAAATCAGTAACGTATTTTTTTTGGAATGTATAATAATTATAATACTTCTATACCAAAACTTCTTAAAACTTTTCAGAAATTTTACAGAAACTTTTCAGCGCAATAATCCTTCGTTAAAACAGCTATTATCACTATTCAATAGTTATGGAAAAATGTATTTAGCTCATAGCAAGTTTATGATACAAAATTGGCCGTTTTTAAAGAACATGTGCATCTAGAGTTCATTCGTTCAGTTTAGCATACCTACCGTCATACTAGCTACTAAATCTGGCAGCGTCATGGATCATAGGTCTGTCTGCGTATGCGCAGTAATGTGCAGCATAGATTCGCCGCCGCTTCCGACCCGCGTGCCGCACGCACATGGACAAAGCCAAGCCGCACAGGCCGGCCGCGGATTGGGCCGGATTGGGCGAGTCCATTGCGTCCAATTGCGTCACACGCTACAGATAGTTTCTGAATCGTGCTGAAGTTTTGACAAGTTTCAGTCGGTGGGGATCTGGCAGCACAATTGACCTATCAATGATTATCTTTATAATTACCACCAAACCGCAATTTTGTCAACATATAGTATATTCTTACCAAGTTATTTCAAAATTCTGAGGGACATTTCAGGCAAAAAATAGCATGTAAAAGTTGTATAATTAAGGAACGAATCGTCAAACTAAGACTTCTATACCAAAACTTGTTAAAACTTTTCAGAAACTTTTCAGAATCTTTCAGCGCAATAATCCTTCATGAAAACGGCTACTAAGACTTGTATACCAAAAGTTTTGTAAAACTTTCCAGAAACTTTTCAGAATCTTTTCAGCGCAATAATCATTCGTGAAAACGGCTAATATGCGTATATACGGCTAATAGCCCATATTTAATTTAAATTCGTCTGATTCCGATAAATAAGCCAAATGTTTGCTGGCTAGTGACCAGGCAAATCGTAAGTCATAAATTTAATTGGACTATCTCCTTCACAGCAGAATGGGACGAGTATAATGGTATATAATGACACTCCTTGTCCACTTTCCCCACGATAATACACGCCGGATACGCCTTCCCAGGAACGGTTATTTATTGTGTCATGTAGGTATGATCACGGTGTGGCTAATAAGGATAAAAACCATAGCGAGCAGCTGGCACGTCACGCCATTATTTATTGCTGGTATGATATTTCCGGCGATTCTGGCTCATGTGTGACGTCATTATGACGCCTTGCCAGTCGGAGCCAGGGCTGCCCTTTGATGGCACCACGCACACGTCAATAGTATGACGTGCATATATGACGTCACAGAACCACTCAGCGTGGGCTAAATGGACGGGGGCGGTGACCAGAGTGACGTCATAAGCACGGCCATTTCGTGGCGCTACTCGATAGCTTTCTGGCGTGTTGGTGGCGTCATCAGGACGAATCAGAGGGGATTCGCCGTGTCTCTCCCTGGGGCGGTGTTGTCTGTAGTATCGGGTGTGGCGGGCGGTGCTGGCTCGAGTGTTTTGGGCGGCGGGCGATGATGGCTGGGGCACTGGAGCATACCTGTCGGGTGTGGCGGGCGATGGCGGGCGGTGACGGGCGGTGACGGTCGGTGGCGTTCGGTGACGGGCGTTGACGGGCGGTGACGGGCGGTGACGGGCAGTGACAAGCGGTGATGGCGGGGGGTGGCAGCGGCAGGGACAGGGATGACGGCTTGGAGACGGGGGTGACGTGCTGAGCCGCACCACCACTTTGGGGGTTGGGGCGTCTCTGCCCCGGCTGATCGGCCGGCGATGGCTGGGGCAGCTCTGTCGATTGTAACGGGCGATGGGGAGGGGGGGGGGGGATCGCCGGCTCGTTTGTCATGTCGGCCGCACCATTAAACCGGGGGGCCGCCCAGCGATATTAACCGGGGGGCGGGCTGTCACTGCAGGCGGGCCGCCCAGCGATATTAACCGGGGGCGGCTGTCACTGCAGGCGGCCGCCCAGCGATATTAACCAGGGGGGCGGCTGTCACTGCAGGCGGGCCGCCCAGCGATATTAACCGAGGGGCGGCTGTCAGCTGCAGGCGGGCCGCCCAGCGATATTAACCGGGGGGCGGCTGTCACTGCAGGCGGGCCGCCCAGCGATATTAACCGGGGGCGGCTGTCACTGCAGGCGGGCCGCCCAGCGATATTAACCGGGGGCGGCTGTCACTGCAGGCGGGCCGCCCAGCGATATTAACCGGGGGGCGGCTGTCACTGCAGGCGGGCCGCCCAGCGATATTAACCGGGGGGCGGCTGTCAATGCAGGCGGGCCGCCCAGCGATATTAACCGGGGGCGGCTGTCACTGCAGGCGGGCCGCCAGCGATATTAACCGGGGGGCGGCTGTCACTGCAGCGGGCCGCCCAGCGATATTAACCGGGGGGCGGCTGTCACTGCAGGGCGGGCCGCCCAGCGATATTAACCCGGGGGCGGCTGTCACTGCAGGGCGGGCCGCCCAGCGATATTAACCGGGGGGCGGCTGTCACTGCAGGCGGGCCGCCCAGCGATATTAACCGGGGGGCGGCTGTCACTGCAGGCGGGCCGCCCAGCGATATTAACCGAGGGGCGGCTGTCACTGCAGGCGGGCCGCCCAGCGATATTAACCGGGGGGCGGCTGTCACTGCAGGCGGGCCGCCCAGCGATATTAACCGGGGGCGCTGTCACTGCAGGCGGGCCGCCCAGCGATATTAACCGGGGGCGGCTGTCACTGCAGGCGGGCCGCCCAGCGATATTAACCGGGGGGCGGCTGTCACTGCAGGCGGGCCGCCCAGCGATATTAACGGGGGCGGCTGTCAATGCAGGCGGGCCGCCCAGCGATATTAACCGGGGGCGGCTGTCACTGCAGGCGGGCCGCCCAGCGATATTAACCGGGGGGCGGCTGTCACTGCAGGCGGGCCGCCCAGCGATATTAACCGGGGGGGCGGCTGTCACTGCAGGCGGGCCGCCCAGCGATATTAACCCGGGGGCGGCTGTCACTGCAGGCGGGCCGCCCAGCGATATTAACCGGGGGCGGCTGTCACTGCAGGCGGCCGCCCAGCGATATAACCGGGGGGCGGCTGTCACTGCAGGCGGGCCGCCCAGCGATATAACCGGGGGGCGGCTGTCACTGCAGGCGGGCCGCCCAGCGATATTAACCGGGGGGGCGGCTGTCACTGCAGGCGGGCCGCCCAGCGATATTAACCGGGGGGCTGGCTGTCAATGCAGGCGGGCGCCCAGGATATTAACCGGGGGCGGCTGTCATGCAGGCGGGCCGCCCAGCGATATTAACCGGGGGGCGGCTGTCACTGCAGGCGGGCCGCCCAGCGATATTAACCGGGGGGCGGCTGTCACTGCAGGCGGGCCGCCCAGCGATATTAACCGGGGGGCGGGCTGTCACTGCAGGCGGGCCGCCCAGCGATATTAACCGGGGGGCGGCTGTCACTGCAGGCGGGCCGCCCAGCGATATTAACCGGGGGGGGGGCGGCTGTCACTGCAGGCGGGCCGCCAGCGATATTAACCGAGGGGCGGCTGTCACTGCAGGCGGGCCGCCCAGCGATATTAACCGGGGGGCGGCTGTCACTGCAGGCGGGCCGCCCAGCGATATTAACCGGGGGCGGCTGTCACTGCAGGCGGGCGCCAGCGATATTAACCGGGCGGCGGCTGTCACTGCAGGCGGGCCGCCCAGCGATATTAACCGGGGGCGGCTGTCACTGCAGGCGGGCCGCCCAGCGATATTGATGCCGAGCCCGATCGTGCATGTTGAGCGGCAGCCTGATGAGCGGCAGCTGGAGACTATGCGGCTCAGGGGGCAGAAGGCAAGGCCAGGGGGGCAGGCAGGGCAGGCAGGGACACGGGGCTCTGGGCCAGACAGGGACGGACATGGCCGGGTACCAAACAGATACACGGTCTCTTTCTGACAGCGGTTGCTGTTTAAATGCGGTGGTTGTTGCAGTGGCTTAATGTATCTTAAGAGTTGATTAGTCTAATGACATACATTGGGTGAGCATATTTACAAATGGTTTAAGGCCAGAGCACCTAACTTTCTTCGTCGGTTGAGTACTTTACTTACTTCTGTGCTGACTTTCGTAGCAGATTTGCAAGCAGGTTGGAATATTCGTCCATTTCTAGTGGCATTTCCTGCTCACTGCCTCCCACTGAAAATAAACGATACAGTTCGGGATTTAAGGTGACGGAAGATGGCTACAATCACCAGCATGGTACATGATGTAGCATGTATTTATTCGAGTACATATATTGGGACATAACATAGACTATATAAAAATCACAGTGCAACACTTTGCTATGTATATGTAAGGGTTCAAACATTATTAGTTGACTTTTGTTAGGAAAAACATTGCTCACAGTTTTTTCTAAAGTCACAATACAAAAGTAGAATGTAGCCTTGCCTTATTATGCGTATGCTCCTTATGCCCTCCTATTACCTTATGCTCATATTAGTATCAAATAACAAAAGAAAATCCAAAGCATATTTTCGGCTATGAGCCTTCTTCAGTGGATAATCAGTGTATACTCAAGGTTATCACAAGGGGGATAATCAAGGTAAGGTTCATTCTACTTTTGCTAATAATTATGTTAAGATAACGTTTGAAACAATTAAAGTCACACTAACTTGTAACATGCTAAGTGATAGAAATGCAAACTTAATTACACTCTTATTTCATGCAAACCAAACTTCAACAATATCTTTTTACTATCACACCTCATTCGTTGTGGATAAACTTTCGTTGCATCATTTTAACACATTGCACAGCTCTCAAAACACAGTACACCTCGAGAGGCACCAGCAGTGGGTTAATTAATTTATCATATATTGACAAATGTCAGCATAATTTCGCAGACAAATTCCGGGTGCAAGCTATAAAGTAAATTTAGATGGAAGTGTCCAGTTAATCACAATTGAAGTGAGCGTAAACGACACCGAGACAAATGCCTTGCTAGAAACCTTGTGGGAGTTCTATAGAACGGCAAAGTCAACCCACAGGTGGACATTGCTGCCGGCCACCAGCCTCAGTTTTGAGTATCGTTAAGGTACAGCCTGCGCTATTTGATATAGAAGTATTGCTATATGATTTGTTTTTGTTCAGAATCTACACATACGTTCAGTAAAACATAGTTACGAGTTCTCCTATCGTAGCCTTTATGGTTACAGAGAAACGAAGGACACCTCAACGGCTGCTATCTGCGCTGTCTCTGCCGGTCGACAGCAATTTTTTTTCTCGCCATTTTTATGACAACTAGTGATTTCGTAGATAGTCAACTTGGACTTACACAATATATACTCAATGTAGTGCACTATCGCACTATCCCTTCCTTCAAATTTGGATGTAGTGGCTGTTGAGGGGGGGAAATAGGTCCTCCCTTTCTGTGCGCGAAATCCTCTAGGCCCTCCAGCTCCGGTGTTTAACGCATTGGACTAATTGCAACCATTATGACTGGACACATTGCAAACTTCAAAGCTAGTGAACAACTATTTGAAAGTTAGCCAATTGTTCAGTCATTTCATGTTTTATTGAGTAGCTGACGATTGGCCAACGTATGGTATCGAATTTTCGATCGCAGTAGACGAGTCAGCTTGTTTTCGGGTAGGGCTGAAACTCCGTGCTAGCAAACATTCAACATGATCCCGCTGTTATTGTTCCTGCAACGCATTGTGCACCCATTGTAAAAAACAGGATCCGCTGAGCGGCAAAGTTTTCGTTGCAACGAAAAACTTCCCGCAAACATTGGCAGAATTTTGTGAAGGCTGTTAATGGTTAGCCGAGGCAATATTCGGTATCATACTCAGCTGCATTTAGGAGTGTTTTAACTTCTGTTCCACATAGCGTTTTGAGCTGTAAACCCTGTCAAAGTCGTTTTAATTTATTTTTATGCTTCAAATTGTACCAAGCCAATTTCAAATTAAAATCAGTCAAATTTAATTAAAGTAAGTCAGCATAACATAATAAGAATTGAGTTAAAATTTTATAAAGTTAAATAAGGTTTAAATAGACTGAACCAAAAATAATATTATTTCAGTTCAAACGACTTTACTGTGAATTGGTTTTTCCAAGTTTGCTGGGATACAGAAAAAAGAAAAACCAGTGTTGAAATAATCAAGTTACCATGTTCCAGTTCAATAATCATATAATATTTACTTAAAAAACTGTAAAATAACCAACTTTATTGCATTGCAATTTGCTTTCTCTCATTTCAACTTGACTTGAAATTAAGTTAAAAGTTGTTAAAACTTAGTATGACTTAGAAAACCGCATGCTACCTTCAAAGAGAGATATATTCCCATACTTGAACACCAGGTCAGTCTGTGGCTGAATTTCGGTCGCCCATCTCATTGGATCTACAGCAACATATTGGGACACTGGTTAACTCATTTTAAATTGAATCGCAAGATTAAAGGACTGCAAAACAGTTGGTATTTGCTATGTGACTTGTTACAGCTGATCGTGACCAGTAACCATGACGTGGGCTACTATCTAATATGATCTATGAAAAGAATTAGCAAGCCCGTGCTCCTATTGTTTATTTCTACATCGCTTAACACCTTATATCCCCATATACCGTATGATAAGAAGCGAGATGTTCGATAACGTTTCTGCTAAAATGCCGTGTTAGAGACACCATATCGGTAAAAATCAATACCGTTCCATCCAAAAGTTTGTCACTGTGTGGTGATAAGCCTTTTACGTTTGCCAAATAGTCTCTCGTTTACGGTCTTTACTATTCATTTTGGAATAAATGGCGGTCATAATTGAGGCATAAACCACTTTTCACAGACGTGGGTCTGAATTTTGCCGTACAGGTGTCGCACATTCCGAACACTATATATCACACTACGGATACTGTTGATCGTCGAAAGAAGCCGATTACCAAATATAACTGACATACGAGCAGTTCTATGAAATGCATGTACACATGGTAGCAATATCGGGAAATCGTATTTCTAAAGCCGATATTTTTGTACGAGAATAGTCGTATGCAATGGAACAAGTACACGACTAAGTATATGAGCATTTGAATGCACAGCAGTATCTTTATTTTAATAAAATAACGATATCGAATCAATGCTCGAGATTGTTTGGAGGCAGCATGCCAGACTACACAATACGCAATCACGGATATACTTCACACCTGAGTTGGAGAAAGTGATATAACAAGCATAATAGGTGATGAAGGTGATGATATAAGGAGATAATGTATCATGCCGAATTTGAACGAGGTATTCAGCTGGCATTCAGATGACGAACTAAGGTTAGGCTGTAGTCGTTTTTTGCACGTGCCAATTAGTGGGTATCACATTCATCATCCACATTCACACACTGTATGCACTATATATGACAAAGGAAGTGGAGTTATACAGCATAGAAACAAGGTATGCACCTTCTTCGTGTGAGAAATGCAACTTAATTGAATATATTTAATGCAGTGAACTGTTTAATCAGACCCCTGTGTACACTTTCGACAGCAGGTCTCTTCTCGCGCCCACAGTACCCACGACTGGTGTCCGCAGGTGGCTATGTCGCGGCCAACAAGCCGCCTACCCCTCTCCCCCCTCCCCTCCCACCGGAGTGGTGGCTACTGGCCACCTCCATGGCCTGAGGAGAATCCCAGCAGCTTTGTCCAAAGGGTCAAGGCACTATAAGTCCATGGATGGTCGCTCGGACGGCGCAACATTTTGTCCCATTATATTAATGGTAATGCTGTCCCATAAGGTTGAATGATGTTAAAAACGTTCCGAAGCACCCTTATCCTAAAGAGACCAAATATAAACAAAAACGTAGGATACGGCGAGCGGCCGGCCAAAGCCACGGAAGATGTTGCCTTTCATGTTCCATTCACTATTCAGTAGCGATGCCAGGCACGATAAAATGTTCGACAATATCAATGATGACAAATGGCTCAAAAACACCTCCCATAGGAAACAGTGTCAGTGAATGGGTCGTTGCGGTGGGGAATGTGTACTCAAAAGGCCATGCAGCTCCATATGGCACACTATGCTATATGCTATTCCCTAGTATCACTTTAACCCTCGCCCGGGTAGAGGGGGGCGGATGCCACCCCCTCGGTTGTTCTGGAATAACTCGCGTAGTTTCCAACCGATTGCGATGAAACTTTCAGTACCCTACTTCTCAAAATTTCCCACACACTCTGAAATTTTCAATTTCTAACCCACATGACCCGTGACCTATGACCTGTTTCTCTAGGTCATGTCAAGCGCAACTGGCGTCCCGTAGTATCAATGCTTGTAACTTGTGCAGTTTCCGAGTGTTTGTTGTTCAGGAGCATAAGCACAGGTGTTTCCAGGTAACAGTTGTGGTATCCACTGATATTGTGACCTCGATTGACCATTTCAGAGGTCAACTGAGGTCATTGACCTCCGATGACCTCAGATTACTTTTTTGGGCTTCTGGCGGCTCTTAGGAATTTTGTGACGCTGATTTCGAATTTGGGATCCACTTTAAATAATTATATGTTCCACTGGCGTCATGCGCTTCCACAGGTCAACCGAGGTCACTGACCTCAGATGACCTGAAAATGACCTTTTGGAATTTGGCAGTTTTTAGGGCATTTTGTGACGCTAATTACGAATTTGGCACCCATTAAGCATTATGATATGCTCATTCACGATTCTAGCTCGATAAAATTCAATTTATACGCATTTACAATTTTGATGACTTTTTGGTCATTAACATGACTTCAGAGTTCACCTAATGACCCAAGACCTTAAAATCGGATATCAACGGTTTCTTCCCGTCACAAGAAACACGCTGTCTTTGAATCGAAGCAGCTCTAGCTCAATTAGGGTCGAAACGCTAGGGGGGGGGGGGGGTCGTACCAATTACCCGAACACGTAGTGATCTTGCCCTATCCGGGCGAGGGTTAACCCTCGCCCGGATAGGGCAAAAAAGCTGGATCATCGCAACATTTTAATTGTCAGCTGAAACAGTCATAAACTGTTATTCATATAGTTGTAGATGGCACAAAGCTGGAAGGCACGACAAACAGTCGTCAATAAATTGTATTTTATTCGGCAGCATTGAAGTGAAGTTATTGTTTTATTTCCCAATCTTGTTCCATGATTCAACAATTAACATTGCCCAGATAATGCTGTCAGTGATTACTAGACGAACATACTTCGTAAAAGTACGATATACAGCCTAAAAAACAATTTATAATATTGCTAAAGAGTTTCTCTTTTACTAATATTCATAATATGCATGGGTTCAACTGTATTATGCAGATGAACGCCTCATTATAGAAGCCAAAATCTACAACAGCCTGCCTTGATACTTATTCAATAAACGGAAGCTTGCTCAGACAGGAAGCAAAGTTAATGCACTATGGCCAAAGCAGTATGTGGCGAAAATGAGCGATGGATGCATTAACGCTGCCGCCCCGATGGTTAGCGATAGGTAAAGAGCTTGGTCAAGCAGGAAGCAAGTTAATGCACCACGGCCAAAGCATTACGTGGAAAAATAAGCGATGGGTGCATTAACGATGGCACCCCGGGTGTTAGTGATAAATCATTTATACATGATCTGCCATGATCCACGCCCGGCCGTCTGACGGGCACATATCTCTGGCAGTATACCTTCTACCCCTGCAGTGGCGCAGCAAACCACCACACAAATGACACCGTTCTATGGTCTCCGGGGAGACGCACATTATACGCCACGTAAGAGACCACCACAGACATGACACCGTTATATGGTCTCCGGGAGACGCACATTATACGTCACGTAAGAGACCACCACAGACATGACACCGTTATATGGTCTCCGGGAGACGCACATTATACGTCACGTAAGAGAGCACCACAGACATGACACCGTTCTATGGTCTCCGGGAGACGCACATTATACGTCACGTAAGAGACCACCACAGACATGACACCGTTATATGGTCTCCGGGAGACGCACATTATACGTCACGTAAGAGACCACCGCAGACATGACACCGTTCTATGGTCTCCGGGGAGACGCACATTATACGTCACGTAAAAGACTACCACACAAATGACACCGTTCTATGGTCTCCGGGGAGACGCACATTATACGTCACGTAAGAGACCACCACAGACATGACACCGTTCTATGGTCTCCGGGAGACGCACATTATACGTTACGTAAGAGACCACCGCAGACATGACACCGTTCTATGGTCTCCGGGAGACGCACATTATACGTCACGTAAGAGACCACCACAGACATGACACCGTTCTATGGTCTCCGGGAGACGCACATTATACGTTACGTAAGAGACCACCACAGACATGACACCGTTCTATGGTCTCCGGGAGACGTACATTATACGTCACGTAAGAGACCACCGCAGACATGACACCGTTCTATGGTCTCCGGGAGACGCACATTATACGTCACGTAAGAGACCACCGCAGACATGACACCGTTATATGGTCTCCGGGAGACGCACATTATACGTCACGTAAGAGACCACCGCAGACATGACACCGTTATATGGTCTCCGGGAGACGCACATTATACGTCACGTAAGAGAGCGCAACATGATGACGTAAAGCACACGATCAGTTGTCATTTGGTGATATGAAGCACTGACTTGTCTTTTCACATAGTTGAGAAGGTTTCTCAGCAACATGCTATTACAGCCATACACTTTTATCTTGTGTGCAGTCCCTTAGCGTCTTGAAGGCTAGGCGGCCTGAATACCCGACCATACTACAGTAATCGATAGACATCAATTCTAGGACCTGGTAACGACACCGGGCTGCGGATTTTCACAGAGCTGGTCTGATGGCTTCTGTCAGAACCCGAGGGTGTGTTAGAAAGCCTCTGTATAGAGCGTAAACAAAATATGTGTGTCCGAGGGTTTGTTAGAAAGCCTCTGTATAGAGCGTAAACAAACTCTGTGTGTCCGAGGGTTTGTTAGAAAGCCTCTGTATAGAGCGTAAACAAACTCTGTGTGTCCGAGGGTTTGTTAGAAAGCCTCTGTGTAGAGGGTAAACAAACTCTGTGTGTTCGGTTGGCCAGTAATGAAAAAAAGAGCGCGAAACAGCACAACCCATTCCACCGGGACCTAAACATTGAGCCAGTCACTGTCTCAGCCGGTCAAAAAATACAGAAACGTCAGAACTTGCACTTGTTTTGACATATGCTGCGAAATCAAATTCAAACAATGCACAATAAACTACTTTCAAATACAATTTCACACCCCAAACTCATTGCATGTGATATTTGCACACCAGTCACTGTCAGAACCTGGTGCAGTTCACTTATCAATTATAAGTCCAGAATGAAACAGCTGCTCCTGCCAGAAGTGACGCAGAGCTGTAATTTACCAGAGTTAGTCTATACAAGACGACTGAAAATCAATTCCAATAGCCGGTGGTCCCACGTAACTGTCATTCCGCCGATGAGCGGTACAATTTAAAATTAAACTTTCTGCTAGTGGGATTTATATTATGCAGTGCTGAGTGCGATGCGATCAGTGCTATTCCTGGACTTACAAGACGCAGTGTATTTGGTTGAACCAGTACCAGACCATTCTGAGAATTAACAAATAGTTGACAGCAATGGCGCCGCCAGTTTCCGAAGTTGTGTATGTGTGTGGGGTGTGTGTGTGGGGGGGGGAGCATTTTAAAGCCAATTTTCCCATGCAACGCTTACTATTAAAATCCGAGAATATTGGGGACTCGTCCCTCGTAACCCTGCTTTCGACGCCCATGGTACAAAGTGATATAAATTATAATAACTTTAATTGAATATATTTCATTCCGCCTGTTACGCTGAATATCTTGGTGTACATATATTTGATACAATAAGTGGTGCCTTATTTAATAGCTTAACCCTCGCCCTACGGGGACTTTTTCTCACCTTCGCCCTACGGAGAGGGGTCCTAAAAAGACCCCCTGTTAACTTCCAAACCAATCAACATAGAGCAATGCGATAAGAACCAACATATTACCTGTCCTGAGAGGAATATAACAGTGTGCGATTTTGAGGTTTCAGGCCAACGAATGACCTTCCAGGTCAAGTGAATGACCTAAGATCAACCACGTCCAAAAATAGCGATTGTACATGGTATAACTTCCGAACTGAGAGCGATAGAGAGACACCGTAACACGTAGCATGTTGTCTGACAAAGAAAATCCAAAGGCATCCCCTTTTGAGCATCTAGGTCAACTGGTGATCTTTGGGGTCAGGTCAATGACCCTTTGGGTTCTGACATGACCTTGACGAAAAGGTCATAAGATCACGCTCTAAAAGTCGCATACACTTCAAATTGCATCGGTTAAGTATAATTGTTGTAAACTCGGCTACTGAAAATTGCAGCAACATGCGCCGCATGTGTGAAAAGTTATTCAATACAAATATCAGGGGTGGGGGGTCGTTTTAGGTCGTAGGGCGAGGGTTAAAATAAAATAATACTTTCATAACCCCAAACGGTTCGGTTTGTCGTGCAGACCATCATTTGGATTCCTATTCACCGCAACGGTCATGCGTGAATTCCTTTCAATCCTTAAATGATCACGCTATGACTGTCGCTATGGGACAGAATAAATATCCACTGAACTCCAGTTACAGGTCAAAAGGATGAACGAACCTGTCAGGGCTGTTCATATGTTACAGTGCAATACAAACTCAACCGGCCGCTAGTGGATATGACTCTTTGCTACAGCTTCACCAACCAGGAACAAAACTATTGCGATAACATCGATCAGTCGATACAGGATTGGGCTTGTCGTTGGCCACCCTGGCAAAGTGGATTGGGATCCATACTATTTTACTTAGAAAATAGCCGGTGAATGCATCCACAACTGGTCCGTTAAAGTTAGCGGCTTCGTGGCCCTCGTTCGGTCATTCTTTCTGACACTTGAAACATTCGCTAATTAATTATGCCACTGAATTTTGAAGAACTAATTTAATTGTACCGATATTAAGCTGTGCCGCAATGCTCCATACGGACGGTATTAAAAAGGGTGTCGGTGGCTAGTTTCCCGTTTCTAGCACCATTAGGCAGCATGCTAAGCCGAGCGAAAGTTTTTAGATTCTGGCAAAACTGCACGTAATCCAATCCGCATAACAGCACGCGAAAAATATCACGATGAATTTTAGGTTCAATTACAAAATGCAAATCCAATGCAAATTGCTGAAAGTGCTTTGGCCGCACACTTGGAGTGGAACGAGGTATAGTTCAGAACGAATACGATTGGAAAGATTAGATCAAGCAGGATTTCACAACAAAAGGAAGTCTCACAAATATCGGAAATAGCGCTTAAGCTTTAACTTGAAACCGCAACATAAAGTAACGCTGGATATATTTAATCCACATAATCTTAAAAATGCCTAGTTGCATTTACTGTTACTTACTGACCATGTTTTGTTCATTTTGACAATTTTGTCTAACATTAACATGCTCCTGGTTGTAAACGTTGAGTTACATTCAATTTTGTTCTTCTCAATTACAGTTTAGCAATTGTAGCCCCCAATGAAACAGTCACGCGGGCCTCGCTGGTGCTCAACACATCAGCGATACCATATCCTGAGTTCGGCGCGTAGCCGACAGATGTCAGCAGCGTCGTTCTCGTCTCACCGTCGTCGATGTAGGCGGGTTCTGGCTCGGCGCCGCTGGCCGGGTGCAGAGCCAGCAGCGCCAGCGGGAGGAGCAGTGTCACCAGGCGCATCTTGAGCTGCCGCTGAGCCGCCTCTGCCGCTGCTGCCGACCGCCGGACGCCGACCTGCAGCGCCTCAGGGCCCACAGTGACGTCACGCGGCCGCGGACCAATCGGAGGCCAGGAGGCGACGCACGCGTCCGAACGCCGCGGGTCAGTGGCGTGGATTGATGATGTTTGGGGGGGGGGGGACGGGATGGGGACGGTGAGTGGTGGGTGGGTGGCGGTGAATGGTTGTCTACCTGTATGATTGCATGTGGTATTCAACTGGTACGAGGGAGAGTGCCATTGAATAGGGTATTCTTGAAATGCGTGCCCCCCTAGTACATCGGTAAAAGATCCGAATCCATTGCTGTAATAATAAGGTGGAAATGCAACAACAAGCTCTGTGTAGCTCAGAGGGCTGATCCAAGCTATCTTGCAGGCAAGATAAATTAGGCTCATGCTTAACCCGCGAGTTACTGGGGTATATTTCATAACGCGACTTACTGGGGGGGGGGGCTATTCCCCCCTCTGATCTCCGGAACTATTGGACCGAATGTAAAAGTTCAAACGGCATTCGATAGCCCTGGGAAATTTATAGAGGGAAACATAATATTGTTGACCTCGGGGTCACCGATGACGTCACAGGTCAGGTCAAGTACAAAATGTTTGACCGTGACAAAAGGTCTCGATGGATGCAATTGTCGCGCAAAATTGCGATATTAAACGCATACGCTGTCGATAAATCGGTATGATTCGTGTGTCTGACACTTCTAAGTACCTTTCTAAGCTGTTTATGATCTTGGGTCAGGTCAAGGTCATCCGAGGTCACGAGGTCAAACTGCAGATTACGGTCATTAGGCGTTGTAACACATGTGTATGGGTTTGTTTTTCGTCTAGAACGCGAAAAATGGCCTTCGAACATTGCTTGTTCCATATAAATAGAAGTAAAAAGCAAAAATGGAAATGCGTTTTTTATGCATAGTAATGCTGTGAGAAGTGGTCGATTTTTGTCATTTATAGGTCATAACTCGGTCATTTTTAAAGATATCGACTTTAAATTTGGTACACATATTCACCGCATACATTTCGATCACATATAATCCGGTTTTGGATAATTCTGATGTTTTCTTGAAAATTTTGTTAAAAAAAAAAATATTTGGATTTCTCAAAATTTTGAATAAAAAAAAACTAAAAAATCCGAGATAGAAGTTTGATAGCCCGGTCGATTTTCAGTAATTTGATTTAAAACAATTTAGTTTGTCTCAAATATCGTACCCTTGACAGCGTTTTCCGCAAACCATTATTTTGCAACAAAAACCGAAGAACATGACGTCACTCTGACGTCATTCCCGGTTGACCTATCATAGCCTCATATTTTTCCTTTTGCCAACATGTGTAGAATTGATGTGAAAGAAGGTACTGCAAGGTTGGTGACGATACCGATGTTCGTTTAGGAGTTATTACAAAATAACGGGAGGGGGGGGGGGCAAAAAATAGCCCCCCCCAGTAACTCGCGGGTTAATTTATATCGTAAAGTGTGTATTGGGTGTTCTGCTCTTGAGGATTTTGGGACAATGCCTTTAAGCGTGCAGCATGGTAAGCAGTATTTCCTGGATGGTAAGCAGCTCTACACTCTACAGCTGCGTATGGTTGAGCTAGGATCAGCCACTAGTACCTTCTTTACTATAACGTCGTCAGGGTAGTACGTCTAGAGTATTTGGAAAATGTTAGAGCCTAAACCGATGGAGCCTAAACCTAAACCCAATGACTTAACCCGCGCGGCGCTGGGGTCTCCATCCGAACGTGCGGTGCTGGGGGGGGGGGGGGTAAATTTTACCCCCCCTCGTATCTTCCGAACCAATAACCAGAGCGAGACGCGCAAGGCGGCGATCGAAAGCTCTCAGTGAGAAGAATCTAACGCATGCCCGAAATTATTAACATAAGGTCACATGTCAGGTCACGGTCAAGTCAAGTGTCAAAATTTAAGTATTTGGGGTTTTGGGCTATACTTTCCATCCAAAGCCTTGTATTGCAACTATTATCTCACAAAGTGCTCCCAAATGTATAATGCATCTCCCGCATAAGTAAAAGTGAAATTTTAAGCAAAGGTCAAGGTCAAGGTCAGGTCACAAAAGGTCACAGGTCTACGAAAGCCATGCAACACATGTTGTATGGGTTATTTTAGACGTATAATTCGATAGAAGCAGCCATTTTCACAGCCTGACACCATATAATCGCCCTCAGGTCAAGGTCACAATAAGGTCAAAATGTGAAATTGATTAATCTAAATAAACATTGCATGTTTCTAGACTAGTTTTGTCTTATAAATACAGTGGTGGCATTTATTTGTCTGTATCTGGTCAATAAAATCCAAAAAACGCAATTAAAAAAAATGACGTCATGAGTTACTTATTCTTAGATGGCCATAAGTCAGTCAAAAATAAAGGAATTGCTTTGAAATTTGGTTTGAACATCCTTCATACTCGGTTCTCTAATATATCTTCCGGCTTTTTGAAAATCTTCAAACAAAAAACTTTTGTGAAAATTCTTCCCCAAAAATAAGTTTTTTGAATTTTTGGGGGTCAAAAACCCAACATTTTGAACATCTGAGATAGCCATGTTAAAGACAATGTTATTTCCTTTCTTTTGACGCCTTTATTTGCGATTTGCATCAACACGCTATTTTCTACGATTTTTCAAACATTCAACGTTTTTTCACCAAAAATGACATGACATGACGTCACTAAAACGTCATTATCTACTCAAAATTTTCACGAATTTCAACAAAATTGTAACACAAGATGTAGAATTGATGCACCATAAGGTATCGCAAGTTTCACTTCGATATCTGTAATAGTTGTCAAGTTATGGAGAAAATCCGGGAGGGGGGGTAAAATTTACCCCCCTGCGCCGCGCGGGTTAACACGCGCCCTGGAGGGGGGCGAAATCCGCCCACCCCTCCGGTTTTTCGAGGATAGCGTAAAAACGGCGGCGCACAGCGCCGCAGTTTTTTGCATACCTGTTTAGAAATGAACTTCCCGAATTATGTTAAATTCTTGGCCTCAGGTCATCTCAGGTCAGGTCACCAGACCAGGTCACGTGATGACCTCAACTCCAAAACGTTTGAAGTAGTACCACAGCCACAGTTTTACGCCGATCAGTTTCAATCTTGCAGGACTTCATAAGGTCATAGATACCAACAATTTGTTTATCTCGGATTTTTAAACTCGGTGACCTAAGGTCAGGTCAATTTTGTGACCGCCAACACGGTTTTATCAATAACTATCGACATAATGAAGATAGAGAAGAGAAAACGGTACCAATATGTTTGTCTCGTCGAGACACGTCTCCCAATATGCAACATGACCAACTTGGGTCACCACTTGACCTTGACCTGAGGTCAAATTTCTCAGTTGACCTAACCAGGTCACCATGAATATGATTCGAAGCGCCTTGACAAGACACACGCGATGGCGTAAACATTATTGCTTTATCTTTATTAGGTAAAAGGTTATTAGGGGAAAACAGTTTTGAAAACAAAATCACCTTTTTGACATTCGATGACCTCTGGAGCTTAAACTATTGACCTGAGCTCAAATCTGAGTACACCTATGTGAATTGCATTTTTCAATGAATTTCGATTGCTTTTTCCGTTTGCTGCTAACTATCATAGTTCCCGAGATATTTGGGGGTGTTCGAACCGAAGTCTTGAAAACTTGGAAATCTGACCCTTGATGACCTCTGGTGACCTCAATATTGACCTGAAAAAAATTAACGAAATACTTTCGAAAGAGCTTGTCTCGAGCTATCTAACGGCGTTTCCTGCTTGTCGCTACGTTGCGTGGTTTTCGAGATCATAGGGGGGGGGGGGCGAAATCCGCCCCCCCTCCAGGGCGTGTAATTATCAGAGGCCCTCCAGGGCGCGTGTTAAAGGGACATTCCCACCTTAACATTAGTTTTGAGTTGAGATAGCCATGTTGTTGGATTCGCTTTGAAATTAAGTAGGGTAGCAGTTAAAACAGCCACATAGGTCTATTCGAAAAGAAATTCGAGCTTGGTCTTGACAATTGTAACAAATAAACCCCACGTGTATTTGAATAGGGGTTTAAAGCCGATGACGTCGTCTCTCTTTACCCAATGGTGATGATAGTCGACTTGTTTTAAGGTAAACCTTGGAGATATTTACGCGTTTCGTTTCTCGATCGCTGGGTGTATTATATTTACTGTGGGTTATATCAGGATAACTAGACTTCTATAAAGTGAAACTCTAATACAATTTTCAAACGATGCCAAGAATTCGATGTGTGGTATGTGGAGCTTTCAGTGACAAGACTTCGGTGGTCAAGTTAGTGCGACACAGTTTACCTGGTACCTGCTTGTATTTGAAACGCCATAATTGTCTGACAAAAATGTGCCAAACTTTGGCAGCGTGAAGGATTTATCTATAGCTCTATTTAGCTCAATATGACGTCATCAACCCAAATTTTAAAAACTTAATTATTATAAATTGAGTGAAGTTTTCGAGAGAAAAAAATATCACCATCGTTTTCAGCAGCACTTACTTTATATTTTCGGGTACAACCGGCGTATATTTGACAACTTTCAGAAAGGTGTCAATGTCCCTTTAAAACAAGCGACACAGTCGGTATTCCGACACTAGTTTTTGTATTTGATGAGGGTACAGCGGTGTTTGCTGGCCACTAACAGTGGCATACGGCCACTCTGTTAATAACAAATAACAACTCTGCCCCTTGTATTGAATGAAGGACATCGATGGTATACAAACAATTGTGCCAGCTCAATGATGTTTCTGTCGGAGACAATTGTTTATATTTATTTAGGTTTCATATGCCTGGAATATTTTAATATTTCTATCGGTACAAATAATCAGTGTCCTTTAACGTACGGCATTTTGCAAATCTTGAAAATCTATGTCAATTCTCCGTCCCTTTATTTGCTTGCTAACCATCATAAGCCGGTTAAAACCAGCACATTGCTTAACCCGGCATTGACTGGGGTCTCAGCCGCACGCCATTGACTGGGGGGGGGGGGGGGGGGGGGGGTGGCGTTAAACGCCCCCTGGTTATCTTCCGAACCAATGATCGCAGCGAGACGCACAAGGCAGCATTCGAAAGCTCTCAATGAGACGAATCTTAAAAAGCTCAAAAATTTCAAAGTCAGGTCAAATGTCAGGTCACGGTCAGGTCAAAGGTCAAAATAGTCGTATTTGAGTTTAAAGGCCATACTTTCCATCCAAAGCCTTCGATTACGACCATGCTCACCCAAAGTGCTGCCAAATGTATGCCACACTTTCCGGATGAGCTAAAGTGAGATTGTTGGCCAAGGTCAAGGTCAAGGCCAGGTCAAAAAAGTTCACTAAGCTCAAAATAGCTACGAAAGTCATACAACACATGATCTATGAGTTATTTTCCACGTATAATTCGAGAGTGATAGTCATTTTACCACCTGACTTTATTTACGTCAAGTTAATGTCAAGTTCAGGTCAAGTTCAGGTCAATGAAGGTCAACATTTTAAATTGTTAAATCTAAATAAAAAAGTGATGTTTCTAGACCAATTTTGTCATAGAAATACAGTGGTGGCATGTATTTGTCTGTATCTGGTCAATAAAAAACACAAATCGCAATTTGTAAATATGACGTCATGAGTTGCCCATACTTTAGGTGCCATAAGTCAGTTAAAAATGGTGATATCATTCTGAATTTTGGCATAGTAGTTAACCATATGCGGTTCTCCGACATATATTCTGGCTTTTTTAATATCTTGAAAAAATTATTTTGTGGGCATGTTCCCCAAAAAAACGTTTATATTTTTTGGGGTCAAAAAACCAAAATCTTCCAAAATCCGAGATAGCCATGTTGTAGTCCTTGCCATTTGCTATCTTTTGACTGTTTTGGATTGCATTTTATTCGAAATATGGCATTTGTACAGTCTGTTACATTTTAGCTGATTTTGGTGTAAAACTCGTGTGTAGTGACGTCACTAAATTCGCTATAACTCGAAACATTTCGACGAAATTGTTTTTTTTTACAGAAGACGTAAACGTGATTTAGAAGAAGGTACACGAAGTTTCACGCCGATAGCGCTATTGGTTTGTGATATATTACGAAAATTCATCAGAGTGGCGCTAAACGCCCCCCCCCCCCCCCCAGTCAATGGCGGGTAACATGAGTTTAACATCTCATCCAGGGCTCTTCCTGGTACTGACTGACGGCTGTTGTCAGTGTCGCTACATGAAGTCCAATCATTTATCTCTCATCGGCCATGATTAGAATGACGAACCGATATGTTAAAGAATAGTCACAGACACTTTTCGAAAACCTTGTATTTGCGTACTCTTGCCCGACGGGGTGGGTAAGAGTACACACTCACTGCGGGTGAGAGTACGCACTTCTCGGCACATCGAACTTTACGTATATAAGATAAAAAGCATAGCTGCCGTGTGTTTCAGTGGCAGGAACCCTTACAACGAACTGTAAATATAACCTCTCACTCTTACACGCTTATGTCCCCAGGCATGGACCCAGAGGGTATCAACATGTCGTTGTTCCAGTTGAATAATTCGATCTAAAAATTATCATTAATCAATCAACGATCAAATATGTGCCCTTTGCAGGGGCGCGGGTGGGTGGGGGGGGGGGGGCGCCCGCCCGCGCGCAGGGCGGCCCCTCGGCGCCTGAGACCCCCCCCCCCCCTCCCCCTCCCCCTCCTCCGCGCCGAAGGTGCGGAAGGCGCAGAAGGGTCGCGAAGCAGACAAAGTTCCGCGTTGAAGGCGCGGAAATAGGTCTGCTTTCGGGTTTTGATATCTGACGTATGCTGCCCGCAGACCAGGTCCCGCCCTCAGGCCAGGTGCCGCCCTCTGGTCAGGTGCCACCCTCAAGCCAGGTGTCGCCCTCAAGCCAAGTGACGCTCTCAGGTCAGGTCCCGCCCTCAGGTCACATGCCGCCCTCTGGCGAGGCACCGCCCTCAGGCCAGATGCCGCCTTCATGCGAGGTGCCGCCCCCTGGCCATGTGCCGCCCCATGGCCAGGTGTGTACAAGTTATCTCAGGTCAGATGCCGCTCTCAGACCACACACCGTCCTCAGAGAAGGTGCCGCCCTCAGGATAAAGGTCGCCCCCTGGCCATGTGCCGCCCTCAGGTCAGATGCCACCCTCATGTAAGATGCCGCCCTTAGACCAGGCGCCGCCCTCGGACCAGATGCCGATCTCAGGTCAGGTGCCGCCTTTATGTCTGGTGCCGCCCTCATACCAGACGCCTTCATCAGACTAGATGCCACCCTCAAGACAAATGTCACCCTTAGACCATGCGTTGCACTGGGACCATGTGCCGCCCTCAGGTCAGGTGTCGCCCTCAGGCCAGATACCGTCATCAGAGAAGATGCCGCCCTCAGATCAGGTGCCGCCCCCCGGCCGGGTGCCGTCGCTTCCAGGACAGGTCCTGTCCTCAGGCCAGACGCTTCCATCAACTTAGGTGCCGTCCTCAAGCAGCTTGACACCTAGCTTGAGTCAAGCAAGGTGTCGCCCCTTGGGCTTAGGCACCACCTTCAGGCTAGGCCCCCTGACTAGGTGCCGCCTTCCATGCCAGGTACCGGCTCGAGCGTCATGACTTTCACAAGTTCTCTTCGCAGCAGGATCGTTGTGGACTGTGGTGACTCCAGAAGCCAGAAGGCGCTGCTAGATCCTTTATAATGTCAATAACAAGCGTCATGGGAAACAAGAAGAACAATAGTTGCAGTGATACCATTCCTTCAATAGGCAGAATTAGTGGATCACTCTGGACGAAGCAGGGGCTGCCCTAAATGGCTTTCCCGCTAAACAAAAGTTGCATGCCGAGACGGGGAAGCTCCTGGACTTACAGTCTATCCTCGTGCTGCCAGCTAAAGATGAGCGCATTTGTTTTATTGGTGCGAACCTTACGTTTATATATGTTTCTGGTGTCGGTGCCCTTCGCTAAGCAGAGTTTTGGGCGTAGACCATGACCTCTGTCATAAGCGTAGGAACAGGGGGCCGGGGGGACACGGCCCCCACTTCTCGGCCAAATTTTTGACTAAAATATTTTATTTTGCTCGGTGAAAAAATTTGTTGATTGCAAAAGATCTGTCAAGACGAGAAAAGCCCAAATTGCAAAAAAAAACGTCCATAGGTGGGTTAGGTTTCTCTCAAGACGAGATCAGAGTTTCACCGCCCTCCCCCCTACATTTTCGTCACGTTCCTACATCCCTGGCCCCTATTATCCGATCGTGCAATATTTGTTCACATGCGGAATTTAAAGACAAAGGCTTAAAGGGATATTGCCACCTGCGGAGGATTTCTAAAAAGCAACTTAAATGAATGGTGGGGATCAACAATCGTGTATGCTCAAGCTCAAACTTGCTCCTGCAGCACCTAAAGCAGGGTATAGACAATGTATCAATAATGTATGTGTGACTCCAAAATATTGGTCCCAGCTGTGCTCAGTATCGAGATGCATGATGGCCGCTCTCATCCAGTTTGGCCGTGAAATTGGCGCCCGCCCAAAGCCGAACCGTCCGAATTCGCCGAGACTTGACCTTGAAAAGTATATCTGTGTTATTATTATTATTATTATATACATATATATATATATATATATATATATATATATATATATATATATATATATATATATATATATATATATATATATTATATATATATATATATATATATATATATATATATATATATATATATATATATATATATATATATATATATATATATATATATATATATATATATATATATATATATATATATATATATATATATATATATATATATATATATATATATATATATATATATATATATATATATATATATATATATATATATATATATATATATATATATATATATATATATATATATATATATATATATATATATATATATATATATATATATATATATATATATATATATATATATATATATATATATATATATATATATATATATATATATATATATATATATATATATATATATATATATATATATATATATATATATATATATATATATATATATATATATATATATATATATATATATATATATATATATATATATATATATATATATATATATATATATATATATATATATATATATATATATATATATATATATATATATATATATATATATATATATATATATATATATATATATATATATATATATATATATATATATATATATATATATATATATATATATATATATATATATATATATATATATATATATATATATATATATATATATATATATATATATATATATATATATATATATATATATATATATATATATATATATATATATATATATATATATATATATATATATATATATATATATATATATATATATATATATATATATATATATATATATATATATATATATATATATATATATATATATATATATATATATATATATATATATATATATATATATATATATATATATATATATATATATATATATATATATTATCATTATTATTATCATCTGTGTTATTGAATAATTTTTCTTTAAAAAAAGTATTGGTCACAAATCTCCTACGGCCCCAAAGTCGAGCCATAACAATTCTTGCTGTTTTATTCAGGTTGTATTATGAAAGAGGCTTCGGTTGTTGAAAATATAATTAACTGCATACGCATTTTAATTTTTAAGTCCACTGACGGAATGGTGATGTTGAGTTTGCAGTATTCAAAAGCACATCATAGTCCGCGAAGAAGTGATTCTAAATAGTGATGATGCGACTCCAATTTTACGAATGTGTGCCCAATCATGAGTGGTGCAAATTTATTTTTTATCTAATGGAGGGAGTTTCGGAAACCAAATTTTGCAGGTGAAATCGGACACGCTTAATCTACCGATACACACCAAAAACTCCATATTGGCCTGCGAGGTGGCAATATCCCTTTAACCCTCGCCCTACGGGAGCTTTTTTCACCTTCGCCCTACGGGGGGGGGGGGGCCTGACAGGCCCCTCCTGTTAATTTCCAAACCAAGTAACTTAGAGCAATGCGGTAAGAACCAGCTCGTTGCCTGTCATGGGAGGAATCTAACAGTATGCGATTTTTAGGTTTTAAGTCAACGGGTGACCTTCCAGGTCAAGTGAATAACCTCGGATTTACCACGTCCAGAACAGCGATTTTGCTCTTCAGAAAACCTAAAAATTAGAAATTGATAAATGTAAATAAAAAGGCATGTTCCTAGACCAGTTTTTGCTCAAAAATAAAAGAAGGTAATCATTTGTTCGTATCTTGTCAAAAAAAGTCAAAAAAAAAGTTTACAAAAAAAATGACGTAATCAGTTTCTTGCACTTAGAGAGCCATCACTCAGTCAAAAATGAAGACATTGCTTTGAAATTTGGTATAGGTATTCTCCATACTCAGTTATCTCACACATATTCCGGTTTTTCTAATATCTTCGACAATTTTGATTTTGTGGTGATTTAAAAAAAACATTTTTTTTTTATTTTAGGGGTCAAAAACCCTCAATTTTGAAAATCCGAAATTGACATTTTCAAGAAAATTTTATTTTGTGTCTTTGGTGAATTGCGTTTAGATTTGCTTAAAAACTCTGTTTTCTACGACTTTTCCAATATTTCTCTTTTTTTACCAACATGGCGTCATCAAAACATGATTTTCTTCCAAACTACTCAACTAATTTAAATTACATTTTTACAGCTTACGTATAATTGTTGTAAACGCAGCTATCAAAAATTTCAGCAAGATGCACCGCATGTGTAAGAAGTTATTCAAGAAAAACCTCAGGGGGGAGGGGGCCTGTCATGCCCCCCCCCGTAGGGCAAGGGTTAACCCGCCATTGACTTGGGGGGTTAACGCCCCCTGATGCATTTTCGTAATAGCTCAAAAACCAATAGAGCTAGCAACGTGAAAATGTGGGTACCTTGTTCTAAATCACGTTTACGTCATTTGTGGAAAAATAAAGCAATTTCGTCGAAAAAATGTCGAGTTTCTAGCAAATTTAGTCACTGCACACGAGTTTTACACAAAAATCAGATAAACTTTAACAGACCGTACACATGCCATATTTTGAGTGAAATGCAGTCCAAAAACGTCAACAGATAGACAATGGCAAGGACTATAGTATGGATATATCGAATTTGTGAAATTGATGGTTTAGATCCCCCCCGCCCCCCCCCCCCCCAAAAAAAAAAACTGTTTTGGGGGAAAATACCCACAAAATCCAATTTTTCGAAGATATTCAAAAACCGGAATAGATGTCATGGAGCAACATATGGGCAACTATCATACCAATTTTGTTTAATGATATCATCATTTTTGACTGACTTATGGCATATAAAGTATTGGTAAATCATGACGTCATATTTTAAAATTGCGTTTTCTTATTGACCAGATACAGACAAATCAATGCCAGCACTGTCTTTCTGACACGCAACTTATCTAGAAACATGTCCTTTTAATGTAGATTTATTCATTTCAAATTTTGACCTTCAGGAACTTGACCCTAACTTGACACTAACTTCACGTAAATGAAGTCGGGTGGTAAAATGACTATCACTATCGAATTGTAAGTGAAAAATAACCCCCAAAACATGTGTTGCATGATTTTCGTAAATATTTTGCACCTAGTGATCTTTTGTGACCAGACCAGACTTGACCTTGACTTTTGCCAATAATTTCACTTTAGCTCATGTGGGATGTTTATCATACCTTTGGCAGCACTTTGTGTGAAAATGGTCATAATCGAAGGCTTTGGATGGAAAGTATGGCCCATAAACTCAAATATGTCGAGTTTGAACTTTGACCTGACCGTGACCTGACATTTGACCTCACTTTTAAATTTTTAGGATGCTTAAGATTCTTCTCATTGAGAACTTTGGAATGCCGCCTTGCACGTCTCACTGGAATTATTGGTTCGGAAGATAACTAGGGGGGGAGCATCTAACGCCCCCTCCCCCCAGTCAATGGTGTTCGGCTGAGACTCCATGGTCAATACCGGATTAATGTGTCATAAACTTTCGGCATGGTCCTCCCGCGCACTGATCCTATGGATCCTACGGATCCATAGGATCTTTTGCTATTTTCTCGGTGTTCTGATACTTTGATCAACGGAAACGGAAAAACTTCACGTGAAGAAGTAAGGAGCAATACGTTGCAATGCCCCTAAGTGCTATAGCGCATTGTCTGTTGCCATAATCTGCATTCAATGGTAGAACGCCTGGGAGCATGGCCCATATCTGCGCATAGGTTTCTGTGCGTACTCTTCCCCTCCAGAGCGGTGCGTACTCTTGGCCGCCGGGTACTTCGCAGACAAAACATATTAATAAATGGAGCACTAAACCAAGTGAGAGAATAAGACTACCACACAATACGTAAAGTTCTCTGCTCTTTTTAAATAACCAACGATTATAAATCAAACGGCGCTTGCTAAGAAATTATAAAATTATTATGTTACCTCCAATCTTACATCAGCATCAAGTAAAGAAATTAGCATGTCTCAGAACAAAAAAATGAGGCCGCAGCGCGCCTACATTTTGGATGCCTTTTAAAGGCAATGGTGGCTTGCTTATGGTACCAAATGTAAACAGGTGAAACAGCTGGTGCGTACTCTTACCCGCTGCGTACTCTTACCCGCCCCTACCCTAAAGGGTATATTTAGCCTGTACCGCATTGCACTTATGTGCGACGGTACAGTTTTCCCTGTAACTAGTTAAATCCTCGTTTCTGAGAAAGACGGACTATAACTCCGACTGATAAACTTTACCCTCGTCCAGGCTCAGTCTGGTAATACTGGCGGTCGGCTATCGGAACTGTAGCTGGTCTTTGCGCCACTTCCAGGGAATGAAAGCCGCTTTCACCGGCTGAAGCATCCCTCCACTTAGCGCTGGGGGAGGCAGCGTCAGCACAAGAGCAATGCACTGGTTGGAGATACGTGCTGACCATATTTTCCATCTGTCCCATAAAAACTGAATTAGTTGATGCGTCGGCAATATTCCCTTATTGTGGTTATTTTTGTAGTAAATTGAAAGTGACCACCAAGCATTATTCGAGAAAGGCGAGGAGAAATTTGCCCTGAATTCACGACTCGAAACGGAGTTATTTACAAACATTCGAGCCCTGCCATAGTCCCCAAGTGTAACCCGAAATAATTCCTTTGCTGCACATAACCTCTGTCCTAGTCAGTCACTCTATGGACTGTCCAATCTCAACATGACATTCACGTCTATCACTAATCATAAGCAACTCAAATAATCATGGTTTGTTGCTACACAACAGCTGGTAATCCAAGAAAATCTGACAATTATTTGTTTCATGATGTAGCTAATTATAAACCATTAAGTTGTAAGCCTCTGTGTAAAGGCTTCATTGGAATGCAGCTATAATTTAAATAGATTATCCGATTTCAAAAACTGTATGCTTCCAAGGTGTCACCTAGGCAAACATCGCACGTATTCAACGGTAATGGAATTGGGCTGTGTGAATATGAAGCACCAAGACGAAATAATGTGTGAATAATAATAATAATAATGTGTGAATGTGTGAATATGAAGCACTTAACTAATATACGGAATGACTCTAACACAAATTTTCCCCAAAGCACATGACATTAATATGCGATCATGACAGGGGGCTGAGAGAAATTGCATCGTTTCTCCACAACACCACGGAGGCCCCGTTAATTATGATCTTTTCCATCATCCACGGGCCGCTCCAGTGGCTCCTGAGGCGCAGTTTACTGAAACAGCAGCCTGATTTATACTGAGCCGCAAACCATAGGTGCATCCGGCACAGTCTAACCGGCTGGACATTTTCAAGGGATTATGGCCAAGGGATTCTCTAAGGAATGTTCACTGCGGGAATTTTTCATTAACCAGGCATTGGCTGGGGTCTCAGCAGAACGCCATTGACTTGGGGAGGGGGGGGGGGCGTTAAACGCCCCCTAGTTATCTTCCGAACCAATGATTGCAGCGAGACGAACAAGGCGGCAATCGAAAGCTCTCAATGCAACGAATCTAAAGCATCCTACAAAATGTCAAAGTGAGGTCAAATGTCAGGTCATGGTCAGGTAAAAGGTTAAAATCGGCGTATTTGAGTTTATGGGCCATACTTTCCATCCAAAGCTTTCGATTGCGACCAGTTTCACCCACAGTGCTTCCAGAGGTATGATACACATCCCACATGAGCTAAAGTGAGATTGTTGGCCAAGGTCAAGGTCAAGGTCAGGTCACAAAAGGTCACTATTCTCAAAATATTTACGAAAGTCATCAGCAACTATAGGTCGTTTTGGAAGGGAAAAATTCGGATTTGGAGATTTCGCAGTACTCCCGACAATCCTATATCAGTTAAAAACGAATGTTAAAGGTGCACTATTCCCTTTAACTGATGACCACAGCACATCAAAATATTTGCATAAATGATATTCAAGCCTTTCTGACATGTCCGCATCACTCCATCAGTTTTTTATCTCCCGGAGCGGCCTAAAGCCATATTCCGGGGGGGGGGATACTTCTGGCAATTTGCCAGGAAAATAATTACGTTAACAGGTTTATGTGAACCCAGAGCAAGCTAGGGAATAGGGTATCTATTTTGCGTTAAGTGAATTGTTCAAAGTAAATCTGATGTCTATCTTACGTTAAGTATTTCGTTCAAAGTCAAAGTTAAGTAAAACACGAGACACACATACATACATATTGTATTCCATACACACACAGACACACATACACTTGAACATACACTTGTGAAACGGTGTCAGTGTTGACGGAGCCGGGGTAACATCATTGCAGCAACGGGAGGCTGTTGACAGTCTCCCTGGCTCCGGCACCCCGGCGAGACCTGATTGTGGGATGTATTTTGCTGGGAGGAAAGTCCTAAATAATACAAAAAAAACAGCGTCTAACGCAAAGGGGAAAAACCTGTGCAGAGAGCCAAAATTGCGCTAGGCAAAAAAACCCGGTTATATTTGATTAAATAATCGTGTTTGGTAAAGAAAATCAAAGAGGAGGCGAATCAATTCAGTATAATTATCACCTAACAGCGTTTGAAGATTTAATGTGATTCGATTGTGTTGCGTGTAATAAATTATTTTCTGACGTTTGACATTGTGCACGGGGCAAGTAATTAGTAAATGTTTAATTGTATAACATGGATAACCTGGCAGTGTTGGCAATTTGGTGGCGGGAGATTATCTATAGTATAATAATGCGTAATTTTCGTACGACGGAGGCGGAGGCGTGCTAATACTATTTCTTTATCTCTACAATTCTGGTGACTAGATATGAAATGTTTGAATTTTGGTTTGATCGGATGAAGGTGAAAATGCGGAGCAGCATCCCACTCGCGCTGGCGTAATATGTTAAATTGTTGGTTTATGTAATTTAAAACGTCTGCTAAAGGGCTCGGAAGGTGGTTTTCTGGAGGTGATTCTCAACTTAATTTCGCAAGTCTGTTTGCTTCCTCGTTTCCCGGGATACCGGCGTGTCCCGGGATCCAGAGGAATTTAATGGTGCTGTGTTTGCTATTTAAATATTTGATTAGCTGTCGAATTTGGAAAACTATCGGGTTTCTGCAATCACGAATCGAGGAAATGGCAAAGACCGAGGCGGACGAATCTGTGCATATGATTACTTCTTTAAGTTTTTCTGTTCTAATATATATTAAGGCTAATCAAATTGCTGATAATTCTGCTGTGAACACGCTATTTATATCTGGGAGGCGGAAGTTATTGTTATTTATGTTCGTGTAGTAAGCTCCACCGGTTCGGCCGCCGCCCCGGGAGCCGTCTGTGTATATGTATGTGTATGCGCTGTGTTGTGCTTTGTGCTCGTGGAAGAGTGCATGTGTCTCCGCCGCCGTGACTGTGTTTGTGTTGTGTGTGAAGAGTAGGCCATTTCATTTTTGGGAACATTTCAAGAATAACTTAACTTACATCAGCATCCCATTATTTAGCTCATTAGAAGCCTATTGGTGCATTTTGAGCGAAATATATCAATGATCTCGTTTAGCGCATAGGCTTTAAACTTTTAAGTTGCATGATTACGTTTAGGGAATTTATTATCTCTATACTTATATAATTATCTCAGTCATTTGGTAGTATGCTGGCGACTTACGCTGTTTTCTGTTGTTGGAAAAACGAAAAATCCCAATATGCATAGCAGATTACAAAATATCTTAAGACTTTTCCCCAAATTTGTGTGAAAAGCACGCGGTGACTAAGATGACCCATTCGGAAGCGATTTTTCTGTTAGGGAAATTAGAGGATTCACACATTGCGACTCTGAACCTACTTAATTCGGCCAAAGAAGTCTCGTTCCACGGCAGAAATGCTGTGTATGCCCAAAGGTCTCTGCTAAGAAGTGCATTGCATTTAGAGATGCAATTTCCGAATTCCCCCATCCTCCCAGCGGAAATATCGTGGCCGAATAGACCAGTGTTCGATTGAAATAGAAAACGTTGCACGCCCACCCGTATTGAGTTTATTTTATGACTGAAGGTTTCGAGCTCCGCTTTCCACTTCGTTAGTCTCAACCGTGACAAGTCTGACAAACTCCAGTTCAGCGGATAGGACACGTTGAAGCCCCCGTGTATTTTAAATATTCTATCACCGACTTTGCACGCTTGCAGACGCTTGACGCAGACGCTTGCAGACACACTGTGTGTACAGCACGGAGTACCATTAATAAAGTGATCTGTACCTACATATATACCTGTAAATATATACACATTGCACATTGTATTTTCTTATATTTGAATGGAATGTAGGGTTCCACATATGCAGTTTTTTTCGAGAAAATTAGGGATGCAGATTTACTTGGAGAAATTTCCAGACCCCATTGGTCGCACCATATCTTTATATCAATGAGAATTAGTTGTACAATTTTTCTGGCTTGATCGACACTGGAGTGGGAGAACCACACCGCCAGGTCATCAGCGTACATTGCAAATTTGAGACCTTTGTCGAGCTTATTAATATTAATGAAAATGTCATTAATCATGATTAAAAATAGGGTTGGAGAGAGGACCGATCCCTGTGGGACACCCTGGTCCCGATTTTGATTTGGAGAATATGTGTTGCTGCACCTTACATTAAAAGTTCTATTGTCTAAAAAGTTTATTATAAACTTGGCGAGTCTACCTCGGATTCCGGCCTTATGGACCTTCACTAAAAGTGCGGTCTTATTGACTCTGTCAAACTCAGCTCTCAATTCAAGGAAGAGGGTGACTGTGACCTCTCTTGTCTCTCTCTCTCTCTCTTTCTTGTCTCTCTTGCGGTCGGCGGCGGTGTGATGGTGGAGGCGTGGTCTCTCATGGTTCTTCGTGTGGGGGTGGGAATGGGGGTTTGTGTGCTATTTCGCTGAACGTTAGATCATTGAAGCCGAAAATATTGTCCCTTCGTCACGATCTGTCCTATTATGACTGTGGTATATGTGTTCTATCTGAAACTTGGCTCAAACCAGAAACGCTCTCAAGATTTGTTAACTTCCCTGGATATTCTCTTACTCGCGCTGACCGTCTAGATGGCAGGGGTTTTGGGGGTGTTGCAGTTCTTGCTAGATCAGGGTTAAGTGTTAACACGCGCCCTGGAGAGGGGGGGGGGGCGAAATCCGCCCACCCCTCCTGTTTTTTTGTTGTTGTTGTAAATATGTCCTTATTTTACCGGGCGATGTGCACAATATTTTAGATACCTGCCTAAAAATGAACGGCGCGTTGTCTGAAGTAAGAAAAATACAAATCGGCCGAATATGTTTTGAGTTATAGGCCATCAAAGTAAAAAAAAAACCAGCGCCAGACCACACAAATCAGCCCTGTGCGGTTCCCGTATACCGGAAAAATGAAACTGTCTTTGGCAATACTTGCGACTTGTTTGATGTATATTGTTGTGCTATATAGTTTCCAAGGTAATGTTAGGTCAACGAGGTCAAGTCAGGTCAAGTTCATGACAGTTCATTGGAACCGAAGTAGGGTAACTGAAAGGTTGTAATAAATGCATATGTCTCATGCTTTCTGAACTCATGCTTGTGGTCCTGAGTCCATTCATACCTCGACAACTGCTAATTCGTTTTCATCACTCATCTGATCTCGTCCTCGCCTGAGGCGGTTAGATAATGGAACCGAAGTAGGTCAACTGGAAGGTTGTCACAAATGCAAATGATTCATGCCTTCTGAACTCATACTTTGTGGTCTTGAGTCCATTCCAGACTTGTATACGACTCAAATTTGTTTCTCTCGAACGATTCAATAACGACTCAAAATCAACATTAGTCGATTCAATCACGACTCAATGAGACCTTCATTTTTTTTGCATTTGATTCAATCAAAGACTTTGAGTCAGAGTTTTCGACTCAATCGATTCAAAATAACCTTTAGGCATATCAGTCCCGACTCAATCATTTTTAATCATATAACAACTCAATCACAACTCAAACTATGACTAATGACTACGTTTGCAATTTATAACTGAGAGTGATTTGATAGTGCTGCATTTTATGTATTTTATTTATGTATGGTGAAATTGTTGATGGATATTACCTACATGGTTGAAAACTTGAAGTTTTGGAATTTGGAGGCTTCATTTAGGCAATTGAGTCGCGAACCCGACTCAGTCAGCTCTCTAACTATTTGTTGTCGACTCAATCATGGTTTCTACCTGAGCTCTTCGATTCAATCACGACTCAAAGCCAAATCCTTAAAAATGTTAGCGACGCAATCAGTTTGAGTCGCAAAAACTGCTGGATTCATGAGTCGCGACTCAATCAGAGTTGAATCGTATACAAGTCAGGTCCATTCCCACCTCGACGACTGCTAATCGGTTGTCATCTGATCCCGTCCTCGCCTGAGGCGCTTAGATAACGAGCTGATTGCTATCTGACGCGATGCCAGATAGTGTGCCGGAAACGGCGGGGTTTTCCTCCTACCGCTCCAAAGAGCGACCGTGCCAGAGGGTGACCGCCCCTCGAGAGCGACCGCCCCCCCCCCCTCCCTCCCTCAAGAGCGCAAGGGGGAAAACCGACGCCTCGACTAAAATCCGTATAGTTGCAAACAAACTAGTATTTGTTAGCAGCAAGGAGCAAACGTCCTGGTGGGTCAGAATAGTTGCATACCTACTAGTATAGTTGTGAACGTTCTAGGATGGATGCAACTGTCCTGACCGGTCAGGATAGTTGCATACATACTGGGCTGTCCAGTACATTTGCAACAATACTAGTACAGTTGCAATTGTACTGAAAGATTGAGCACGGCTGATTGGTGAAAACGATTATTTTTGGCGATTTTCAAACAATGCTTGTCTTGGGGTGCAATATGGTTCATGATTATATTTCATGATCAGTGATCATGTTACTAGGCAACAGTGGTGGTGGTACAAAGGGGGGGGGGGAGGAAGTTGCCCTTACCAATACTGCCATTTTCACCATTACCAATGCATGCCGTTTTCAATTATTCACGATTTTGTAAAGTTTGGTTCCAAAAAAATCGTTTATTTTTATATTGTCCAAAAGTGAAGCCATTGTAGAAGATTATGGCCATGTTATTCAGCCACCTCCTCTGGTTGCAATACAGAGATCCAGGTTCAGAGCCATCTGCCAGCTTCGTAAGAAAGTCCATGATCTCATCGTGCTCTGCATCGGAAACGACGCGGCAATTCTTGCACCGTGTGGTTTGAAGCCACTCGTCCAGCTTCATCACAAATATCACGGGACATATGGAAGGGGAAATCGAAAGCACGTCTCACTGAAAGACAGACTGCCGAACGCTCCGAAAACCAACTCTCGACTGAGCAACACCATGTGACCACGTCCCGTGTCACCTTCGGTCACGTGACAGCTCGGGGCCACGCTGTTTGTCGCAGCGTGGCCGCGAACCGCAGCCAGAGGCCACGTACGTAGCCAGGATTTCCGTCAGGGGTGGGTGGGTCAACTGTTAGATTTGGTACAAATAACTCGCAAAGTCGCAAATCTTTCGCAAAATCGCTATAGATATAGAATACCTAAGCTGCGTCTCTCAGGGGGTCATGGCCCCTTGCTCCCCCCCCCCCTCCCGTTAGCTACGTGGGTGACAGACGCTCCCCCAAACTTCCAAACAAGCGCTGTTTAGCACGCGCATTGGATAGAGATGGACAGTGGACAATGAAACTTCCCTGTAACTTTTGGACAATATAAAAATAAACGAGTTTTTGGAACCAAACTTTACAAAATCGCGAATAATTGAGAACGGCATGAATTGGAAATGGTGAAAATGGCCGTGAATGGCCTAAAATGGTTAAATCAGCCGTGCCCAATCTTTCAGTACATTTGCAACTGTACTAGTATTGTTGCAAACGTACTGGACAGCCCAGCATGTATGCAACTATCCTGACCGGTCAGGACAGTTGCATCCATCCTAGGACGTTCGCAACTATACTAGTACGTATGCAACTATACTGACCCACCAGGACCTTTGCAACTATACTAGTTTGTTTGCAACTATACGGATTTCGCAAACGTACTGTAACATATACACGCAATCACTGCGTTCCATAACAAAGTCAAGCCAAGGAGCGCATAGCAAACAAAATGTAGCATATTTGATCTCATTTGACCTTCTAGATATTGACCTAGGGTCATTCAATTTTCCCCAAAACAGAGTTACCCACAGAGCCCCCTACCTGAAAATTTGTGTTTTTCGTTCATTGACCCCTACAGGGTAGCCTATGCCATCTGAGGTCACCAACACCCTTTTGTCAATAACTCTCGACATAATAAAGATAGAGAAGTGGAACTGGTACCAATGTATTTGTATCATCGATACACGTCTCCCAATATCCAGCATGATCTACTCGGGTCACCACTTGACCTTGACCTGAGGTCACATTTATATATTGACCTGACCTGGTTAACATAAATATGAGTAGAAGCAAATTGACGAGACAAAAACGATTCCGTCAAAATTACTGCCCTTTCTTTATTAAGTCAAAAGTAATTTGCGAAAAACAGTTTTGCCAAAAAATAACCTTTTTGACATTTGATGACCTCTGGAGCCTAAACTATTAACCCGGCAGTCACTGGGGTATATTCTGTAACACGACTCACTGGGGGGGGGGGGGGGGGGCTTTTTTAGCCCCCCTGGTATCTTCAGAACCAATGATCGCAGCGGGACGCGCAAGGCGGCATTCGAAAGCACTCAATGAGAGAAGCCTAACGCAAACTTAAAAATGTCAAATTAAGGTCACATGTCAGGTCACGGTCAAGTCAAACGTCAAAATCGGGGTATTTGAGTTTATGGACAATACTTGCCATCCATGGTCTTCGATTACGCCTATATTCACCCAAAGTGATGTCAAAGGTATGATACATATCCCACATGAGGTAAAGTGAGATTGTTGGAAAAGAGCAAGGTCAAGGTCAGGTCACAAAAGGTTACTACACTCAAAATATCAACGAAAGTCATGCAGCACATGGTTTATGGATGTTTTTACGCGTAGAATTCGATAGTAGAAGTCATTTTACCACCTGACTTCATTTACGTGAAGTTAGTGTCAAGTTCAGGTCAAGTTCAGGTCACTGAAGGTCAAAATTTTTAATTGATAAATCGTAATAAAAAAGGCATGTTTCTATATCAGATTTATCTAAAGAAAACAGTGCTGGCATTTATTTGTCTGTATCCGGTCAATAAAATCCAAAAAACGCAATTTCAAAATCTGACGTCATGATTTACCCATACTTTATATGTCATGAAAGTAAAAAAAGATGATATAATTTTGAAATTTGGTGTGGTAGTTGCCCATATGTTGTTATCTGATATATATTCCGTTTTTTTCAATATCTTTCAAATATTTGATTTTGTGAGCATTTTTTCAAAAAAAGTTTTTTTTTGAAAATTTTGGGTCAAAACCCAAATGTTTCGAAATTTCGAGATAGCCGGTTTGTAGCCCTTGCAATGTTCTACCTTTTAGCGTTTTTTGATTGCATTTTGCTTCATATGCGGCATTTGTAGGGCCTGGCAAAATTTAGCCGATTTTGGTGTCAAAATCGTGTTTAGTGACGTCACTAAATTCACTATATCTCAAATAAATTCTAACGAAATTTTTTAATTTTTTCTTATAATGTGTAAAAATGATGCCCGGATAGGTACTGAAAGTTTGGCGTCGATATCTGCATTAGTTATTGAGATATGCCTAATATTCCTAAGGGGGGGCTAAAAAAGCCCCCCAGTGACTCGCGGGTTAACCTGAGCTCAAATCTGAGGCCTCAAATCGATTTAATTTTTCAAGAGCTTTCGATTGCTTTTTTCTGTTTGCTGCTAGCTATCATAGTTCCACAGATATTTGGGGGTGTTCGAAGCGAAGTCCTAAAACTGGAAAATCTGGCCTTTGATGACCTCTGGTGACCTCAATTTTGACCTGACCTAAAAAAACGATATACTTTCGAATGAAATTGTCTCGAGCTATATAACGCCGTTTTCCGCTTCTCGCTACGTTGCGTAGTTTTCGAGATCATAGGGGGGGGCGAAATCCGCCCCCCTCTCCAGGGCGTGTAATTATCAGAGGCCCTCCAGGGCGCGTGTTAAGATGCTCCAGTCAGCGTGTAGCTCAAACCGTTGTAAACTTGAAACTCTGTGGCTCTTAATCACCACTCATCGTCGGCGTCGTTTTAACATGTGTGCACTGTATAGGCCTCCAGGTCATTCCATAGCTCAGGTGACTGCCGATTTGGATTACCTTGAATTGCAAATTCAGCGTATCATTCTTCACTCATCTTGTCCTATATATATTATATATATATATATATATATATATATATATATATATATATATATATATATATATATATATATATATATATATATATAAAAACTCGGCTTGTTCGGACAGTTTCGTGGCGCTTTATTGCCACTTCGTCAGCGAAATGCACACATCAAAACAAGACCACAGTTTCGAAACACCTTAACATAAAACATGGCATAGTTATACCGACAACCTCCGTGCGGCGGCGTACACAAAACCACACTCAAAACAAAACACATTCAGAGATCGCAAGCACATTGGAGATCAGAGATAGCAACAGATCAGAGATCAGAGAACGCAAACACATCAGATATCAGATCAGACATATCTAGGCAAATGGGAGTCAAATGTGTTAAGTTCTTCTGTGCTACAACCGTTCTTGTATTTACGTTACATAGATGATATATTCGGGATCTGGTTACACGGGGAGGATAAATTAAGGGAATTCCATGTTCTCGCAAATTGGCATACACGAGCAAATAAAACTAGAACTACGATTTTCGACAAGAGTCGTAGAGTTTCTTGATGTGCGGGTGAGTGTGAATGGTGATGGTTTATGCACAGACGTTTTCACTAAACCAACGGACTCAAAATCATATCTTCATTTCTCTTCAGACCACCCCTCACACATGAAGAAAGCCATCCCATCAGGTCTTGCAATGAGGGCAAGAAGGATATGTAGCTCCAGTTTAGATTTCCGACGCCAAACTACAGAAATATACCAAAACCTTTACACCAGAGCAGAGCAACTCATAAGTAATGGTTTAAGACGAGTGGATAACATGGAAAGAAAAAAGTTGCTAGAAGGCGTGACGAGAAAGCAAGATAGGCAAGGAGTCCCGTTGGTCGTCACATATTCCAGTCATTTACCGAACATTAGTAAAATACTAAAAGAGAAGGAGCACCTTTTGACACGGTCAGATAAACTTAGGCACATTTTTCAGAGTAACATGTTCGTATCATACAGGAGGGGGACTAACCTAAAAGATATTTTAGTACACAAAAAGACCAAACAGCTGGGGCAGATAGATCAAAAGGGTCAAGGGCACTGTGGAAAAAATTGTTCGGTGTGCAAAGTTATTTACAGACAGGAGGACAGGGTTAGAGGCCCGGGAGGGAAGGAAACTTGTACATATGATAAAACAATAGGATGTAAGTCGAGGAACGTAATATACGGCATTTTTTGCGAAGTATGTGAGTGTGTGATTTATGTTGGAGAAACGGGAGGAGTACTCTACCAAAGAGTTCAAAATCACCTGTCGACTATACGGTGCGGCAGGAATGAAATGGAGGTAGCAGCCCACTTTAATGAGGAGGGACACCAACTGTCAAACGCCAAATTTGTAGGACTGGAAAAAGTGTGGAAGGGTTGGGTAACGTATAGGAGAGTGCGGGAACAAAGATGGGTAGGCTTATTTGGCACACACCAAAGGGAAGGGGGGCTGAATAAGAAAACGAATTAAGTGGGAAGTGGGATTAAGGGGAAGGAAGCTAGCTTCGCAAGTCTTTTTCCCGGAGACGGGTTTAGGCTTTTTGGCATGTACAAAATGGAAAGATAAATTTGCGATCTGATATCTGATGTGTTTGCGATCTCTGATCTCTGATCTGTTGCTATCTCTGTTCTCCAATGTGCTTGCGATCTCTGAATGTGTTTTGTTTTGAGTGTGGTTTTGTGTACGCCGCCGCACGGAGGTTGTCGGTATAACTATGCCATGTTTTATGTTAAGGTGTTTCGGAACTGTGGTCTTGTTTTGATGTGTGCATTTCGCTGACGAAGTGGCAATAAAGCGCCACGAAACTGTCCGAACAAGCCGAGTTTGTATTTATTATATATATATATATATATATATATATATATATATATATATATATATATATATATATATATATATATATATATATATATATAGATACCTAGAAGTGGATATGTACAGTCGGTATATTATGTATCTTCCGGCGTACGTAGATGGCGCTGTGGTCGACGAGGTACAATAGTCACATTCTAATATAGGTGTACTCACAAGTGACCGCCCGGCCGGCACGTGAGCTGGGGGAGGGGAGGGGAGAGGGGCGACTTTGTTCATCAGAATATTGTATTGTACTGTATTTAACGACTTCGGGCCATCCACACACATTGTGGCTATTCCTAGCCCGGCGTCACGAGACATAAAACAGTAGGTACATGGGGAAACAGGGAGTTGACATTCATACTCAGATACATACCGGATAAAACAATGGAGCACGGCTTACACAGCTAGGCATCAACACACAATAGATATAAGCTGGTAATGCGAAAACAATAGCACAGACAAAGCATGGCTGCCACACGTTAGTTTACATCCCGGCCTTTCATGTACACCCGCAAGTTACGTTTAAATGAGGCAGGCCTCAGACCAGTCAGTTCGGTCGTTAAACTGTTGTACAGACGAGGGATCGGTAGGAAAACTGACGTCTACCGGCTTCAGTGCGGATGCGAGGTACGTGGAACTGCTCGTCCTGTCGTGTGCGCCTATTGCGATGTGCAGCATTTCGGCTAAATAGCGAGGCCAGAAATGCAGGTTCCTCCCACCACCGTGCACGTTGGGCCAGAGTGAGAGAGTGATATTCTGATAGCTGTATGGAGGTGAGCCACCCTGGGCCACTCAAAACGTCCGAAATATGGTCAAATTTACGCCTTCCAGATACCACCCTGGCACAAAAATTGATCACTCTTCGGAGCTGCCTGTGATTTCTGTCTGAGCAGTTGCCAAAAACGGTTATACAGTAACGTACGTGTGACAACCAAACCGTGGACGATAGTGGGAACCACGTTTCGCGGAAGATAATGCCGAATGTGACTGAGTCCGATCAGTAGCCCGAAGCATTTCCGGACAACATGCGCGACGTGAGCGTCCCACGACAAGCACGGGTCAAAAATCACGCCCAGGTTTCGCACCGTGCGTTCCGGACCAATAGTCTCCCCACGGAAGCATATTTCGATTGGTGGTACGTTACGGAGGTTCTGCCGGCTGCCGAGCACCATCAACTGCGTTTTGGAAGCATTCACTTTTAGACAGTTCGCTCTGAACCACATGTCAAGGGAGGAGAGGGAGCGTTCCATGCGATCAACCAGTGCACCGATGTTATCTTTCCTGCCGGATACTAGTATCTGCGTGTCATCGGCGTACTGAATAACATGTGCCTCAGGAACAAAGCAGCTCAAGTCGTTGGCGAACACGCTGTACAACAACGGCCCGAGGGCAAAACCCTGGTAAACGCCTATACTGTTCGGAAGCGGCTGGGACAGGTACTTGTATCCAGAGCTGGGATCAGCAATGGATACACTTTGGGTGTGATTGATAAGGTAGGACCGAAACCATTCAGCATTGACTCCATGCAGTTTTAATTTAGTCAGAAGTTTAGTGTGATCGATGACGTCAAAACATTTACTTAAATCGATCAGACAGAAGAGAGAGAAGGAAAGGAAGAGAGATCCTGTCCTGAGCCCATTCTTTTAAAATAAAAATCGAGCCATGGCTCCATTTTTTTTAATAAGAATCGCCTCCTGCTCCGTGCCACGGCTGGCGGTCATGCACGTATTCGAAGGCTGTGGAGAACCAAAGCGTTGCGAATGAGGTTTTCAAAAATTAATCTTTTGGAGGCGGCTCGTCAGCGGCCGTTTGATTCTCCTACTGACTGGTAAGACAAAACATTCTTGTGGAGTTGTAGGTTGTTATATGATTGTGTACGCCACGACGTGCTCATACTGAAAGGAAAACGCTATATATGGAAAGGATGGGAGGACCAGACAGTGTCAGATAGCAATACACACCATAAGACGAGGCCCTACATACCCCATAAGAAGCGTCGCGCCATCCGTGCTAAGTAACGTCAAACTTAGCGCGGATGGCGCGGATGCGCCACGCTCAGATCAATAATCTATAGATCGTGAAGGTTAATTTAAAAGTAGGTGTTTACCTTTTGTTTTGCTTAATCTGCCGTTGCGTCAGGTCGATTAAACACTTGTTCATTGCAATGTGCAGTAGTGTATATGATATCGTTACAAATAAATGTTGCTAAAAACAACTAAAATGCATTTTTAAAAGATAAAAATTGTAACTTTTACTCAAACTTTGGGGGGGGGGGGCAAACACATACTTTTTCTCCCCGATTTTTCGTTTTGGGGAAGCAAGTGCCCATTTTGCCCCCTCCCCCCTCCCCCCCCCCCCCCCCTCTGAATCCGCCCATGCCGCGGACTGCCTGCAGACTCTTGTGAATCCACGGAATAACGGCCGTTATTCCGCGGATTCACAAGAGTTGTTGTGAGTCCGCGGACCGCCTAGGTAATCCGCGGACTGCCTAGGGAGTCTGCGGATTTACCAATTTCGCGAACGCACTGTAACCCGACACGGAAAGCCTGCAGTACTCAAGGCCTCGTGAAAGCATCAACCAGGATTGGTGTGATTAGTAACAACATAGCAGCTTCTTTGGGAAATTGGGAGATGTAAAAGCTCTTCATTGGTATAACCGCATAAAACACATCTTACTTCATCAACCGGGTTATATTCGAAACAGAGAAGGAAATTTACATAGCACATATTCATCAACAGACGGAACATGTACTGCAGTAACACCGTTAACATTCAATAGCATCATCATCATCATCATCATCGAGTTGTTGGTTGAGCGGAGTTGTGCCGTATAAGCTGACCCGTCTAGTATCGGCTGTTCTAGCCCTGACGCTGACGGTAATACGGTCCGCTGTTGTGGCTCTGGTGGGAGCCGTAGCTCTGCTGGCTGGGGTTGTAGTTCTGGCGTCCGTAGCTGCTGCCATATGAGGTGCGGCCATAGTTCAGACCGCTGGCCGAGCGCCGGTAGCGGCGGTGGTAGGAGGGCTGGTAGGAGGGCTGTTGGTTGTACTGCTGCTGTTGTCCGCGTTGAAAGTTACCGCCGCCCACAGCGCCTCTGTTGATGCCCAGACCGGAGCTGCTACCGAATCCGCTACCACGGTTGGATCCGTAGTAGCTGCGGCTAGCGCTGGCCACGGCCACCAGGGCGGCAAACAACACCAACTGAAACAACGGACGGGACACCGCAGGCCTCAGGACATGGACACACTGGCAGGACATGGACACACTGTCAGGACACGGTACACACTGGCAGGGCACGGACACACTGGCAGGACACGGACACACTGGTAGGACACGGACACACTGGCAGGCCACGGACACACTGGCAGGCCACGGACACACTGGTAGGCCACGGTACACGGACAATGGTGAACAGGGCTGGACACAGAAATACATGTACACAATGAAATAGGTCTGCCGTGGACATTGCTAACTGGGGACGAGAACATGACATTCGCTAATGTGACGGTGAACGTATAAAATCGAAGAAGCTTTAACAAAGGATATCAGGAGATGCCACTTCTGAAACTGAATTCCTCTTACACACTACCATAATGCATTTGCATAGCTACTGGTGAATAAACGTAAGCGACACCGCCAAACCAATTATACTGAGTACCTAAATTGTGATGCCTAATATAGCCAGAGAAGCAAAAGAGCAAAGGGTGCACCATAGCTAAAGAGGTCCCTTTAAAGCATGCCTGGGCCCGAATCTGTATCGCAGTGCACATGAATAAGGGTGTACCGTTCTTACTGTTAGCTTGCCGTTCATGTTTGATGTGTGCGTTGTTCCTCAGTGTCAGCAGTTAGTGGACTGATGTCTACCGCAGTCTGCAGCCGGCTTATATACGCTGCAGGGCCGCAGACAGAGACCGGTATGGCAGATATGACGCCGCGATTCCTGCTGCTGCTTACACGCGGCTAGGCCGTGGGGTAGCCCCACTGCTGACCAAGCCACAGCCATCACAGATACCTAGAAGTGGATATGTACAGTCGGTATATTATGTATCTTCCGGCGTACGTAGATGGCGCTGTGGTCGACGAGGAAAAATAGACTCATCCTAATATAGGTGTACTCACAGTGACCGCTCGTCCGGCGCGTGAGCTGGGGGAGGGGAGGGGAGAGGGGCGACTTTGTTCATCAGAGTGACACGGAATGTGCTTTCAACCTATCGGGTCCTAACTTACATCCTAGCGTTACACATCGCAGCGGTCAGGCAGGGCCGGTCCAGACCTGGTCGGGTCCAGCCAGGTCGGACCGTTTAAAGCGTGCTATGTCTATATGGCGAAGAGTGTTTGTCATCAAATCCGTTAATGCTTTCACCTCAGAATGACCACGCCAGCGCGCTGCCTAATGACATGATTCATGACGTTGTAAACGATGCCTCACTCTGCTTTATGATAATATTATTTTCTTATCATCTAAAGTATTCGCTTCACTCACAAACACAAACAAGCGATCTTCAATGTAATTCTGATAAATAACTAAAACACTTCATTAAATACAATACAATCAGTGAATATAAACAATCACTTGAACATGTATTTATACGATAAAAAAACACGTCGCATCGGAATCAGCTGACATTCATCCACGCTTTGACAATTAATGGCCGGTTCTGTAATACCTTTCAGAGTCATTTCACGGGCTGGTCCGTACACCCGCCGGCTATCCCTAGCTAGCAGAGCACCAACGTTTCCGTCAACCAGCAGCTGAGATAAGGATAGATAGAAGAGCAAGTAACAGCGTTGCATAAAATAAATGCAATAGCTTGATCGATAGAGTGGCCGGCGCCCTACTAGTGTTATTCTCTTGACCGTAGGTTCATACCGCGTTATCGCCACACGTTTTTGGGCTAAAATGTCAACAACAACAAAAACATATTTGGCACGAGTAGTGTATTTAACTTAATCTCAGTCTTACACATTCTCACGTCATTCTGATGGGTTCATGCGCACAACAAATAAAACAAACGAAAGGCGGTGCGCCTAAGTTGCGCCGTTTTGTTTTTGCTGGCCACGATTAATATCCTTGAATAACACTCTGGCTGAATATTGGTCTTATCGTCGAAATGACTATAGTTCAACCATATCCGAAAACAAAATATTAGGCTCTTGGCGAAGCTTAAAGGCACTTTTGCATATGAAACAGTTCCCCTCCTTTAAAAGAGCAGATTTTCCAGAAGCATGGACGGTTGCTTAATGCTTACGAAGTGATAATGTCAGAATGGCCAATGCAGAGGATTTTAAGACTTCTGACTCGCCCTGATGATCAAGAGAGTTATACTGTGCTCGTTTGTGGTGAGTTACCTTTCTTTGTTGGGTTTAGCTAAGATCCAAATAATAATACATATTAGCAGACATGTGCATAGGTCCCAGACATGGATCCTGAATCCGAGAAGATGCTTCGACAAATTGTTTATCATGGATATAAGATACCAGGGGACCCCATGACAAAATAAACCCAAGGATCTTGCATCCAAGTTGATCCCGAGGTGAAATAATGCAACGGATTTATGATCCCATAGGATCCCGTGCTAAACATTAAAATGGGTATATGATGCCATTAGATCACGGATCCCATAAGGTCAACAATATCCTTAAATGCATTTAAATTTCGAGCATTTCTTCACGAAAAGTAAAAATGACAATACTGGATTTTGCTTGAAATAACTAGACAATTGTTAACCATTTACAAAATTATGATTTGGGAAATTTCACATTTTTAATGGATCCAGTGGATCGCACAATATGAGGAGGAGCGGATTGAAAGTTTCAGGAAGATTCTATCAATACTTGTAATGTATACACACCTGCGCACACTCCCCCCCCCCCACCGCACACGACACACGACACACGACACACGACACACGACACACGACACACGACACACACACACACACACACACACACACACACACACACACACACAGAGATAGAGAGATATAGAGATATAGAGATATAGAGATATAGAGATATAGAGATATAGATATATATATATATATATATATATATATATATATATATATATATATATATATATATATATATATATATATATAGAGAGAGAGAGAGAGAGAGAGAGAGAGAGAGAGAGAGAGAGAGATATAGAGATATAGAGATATAGAGATAGAGATATATAGATATAGAGATATAGAGATATAGAAATATAGAGATATATAGATATATAGATATATAGATATAGAGATATAGAGATATAGAGATATAGAGATATATAGATATAGAGATATAGAGATATAGAGGTATAGAGATATAGAGATATAGAGATGTAGAGATGCAGAGATGTAGAGATGTAGAGATTTAGAGATTTAGAGATATAGAGATATAGAGAAATAGAGATATAGCAATATAAAGATATAGAGATATAGATATATAGAGATAGATATATAGAGATATAGAGATATAGAGATATAGAGATATAGAGATAGAGATATAGAGATATAGAGATAGAGATATAGAGATATAGAAATATAGATATTTAGAGATATAGAGATATAGAGCATGGGGTAGACTTTTAAGAGTTTTGAAAAATAATCCATGATCACCAGAGCAAACCGATTCGATTCGCAAACCGACCGATTGGCTGGAGTAAGGCATCTCCGTGAGGTCCATCGCCACACGTTCGTACGGTGCGTTTACTGTCTCGGTTTGCAGCGGCGTTCTCGCTGCAGGTGATGGACGATTTCTGCGCTGACACAGTTCGCAAGATTTACAATAGTATCAGACCTCACTATACGGTCCTGGCCAGTAGAACCTTCACATTACTTGGTCTCTGGTCCTCCGGAAACCCATGTGGCCTGCCGTGACATGATCGTGCAGGTTCTGCAGAACTTCTTCTTTCATGCTTTCTGGTACCATAATTTTGAAGTTACTTTTGTAGTTGTGCTTCCTGACGATGCCTAGAATGTGATCTCTGATTTCCATCTGTTCCATGAGCCTGGCGTAAATTCGACGCTTCCATTTTCCTGTTGCCCTTGCGTCGAACCGACGGGGTTGGCCATCCCGAATCCATCGGAAAACTTCAGAAAGGACCTGGTCTTCTTCCTGAACCAATCTCCAATCGGTCTTCACGAACCTCTGATCGAAATCTCACGGGTCTCCCTTCTGACTCTCAGGCAAAGCCGACAGCGGCGAGATGGTTTTGAGCCTCTTTGGATCCTCAGCTTCGCGACAGACAGCTGCCGTTTCATTCAGACGGTGACATGGGTTCGGGATGTCGTCGCCACCCAGCATCGTTGCATTAGGGATTCTTCTCTACATCCTCTAGTTCCTTCGATCCATAGAACGGAACCGAGTATCCCGCCGCCTCGCGCGTCACTGCTGTTGGCTTGCCACCCTCCTTGGGTGTCGTGGCTTGCCCGAGATCATCCCTTCCAGCTGGCCTTCTCGACAGAGCATCAGCATTCCCATGACTCGCCTGGCCGGACCTCGACTTCGAACTTCGAACTCATTGGAGCTGAGCTCGACCGCCCACCGGCATCTTCTTCCAGTTGCGTCGTTTTCGACCACGATGGACTGGGGGATGTTTTTCAGCGGCTTGTGATCCGTGCACACCGTGAACGTAGATCCCACCAGGTATTGGCGGAAGTGGCGTATCGACCAAACAATCGCCCACAGCTCCATGTCGTAAGTTGGCTCCTTGTCGTAAGTTGGCTCCTTGTCGTAAGCCCACAGCTCCTTGTCGTCTCTTTCCAGCCTTGGACAGCACCTTACTGGCGTACGCCACCACTCGATCTTCGCCATCTACCGTTTCGGCGAGCACTGCCCCCACCGATGCGTTGCAGGCATCAGTGTCCAACCTGAACTTTCCTCGGAACGTGGGCAACCTCAGCACTGGAGCTGAGGTCAACATGTGCTTTAGCCTTTCGAACGCATCGTTGAGTTGCCGCGTCCACTCCACAGGACCTTTTCGCGCTGCGGCTTCTCTCAAAAGCAGAGTTTCCTCAGAATATCCCTTGACGAATCGGCTGTAATAACCGCATAGGCCCAAGAAACTCAGAATTTCATCCGCACTTTGAGGCCGTGGCCACTTGGTCACCTTCTCCACGTTTCTTGGGTCAGGCAGGATACTGCCAGCCGTGAGCTTGTGCCCTAGGAAGGTCACTTCTTGCCTCCCCAGGAGACATTTGCTGGGCTTCAGCTTCATGCCCGCGCCACGGATCCTGTGGAACATCTCAGCCAGTGTTTCCAAGTGACTTTTCTCCGTGCTGTTGAGGACGATGACGTCGTAGATGTACACTCGACATGTTTTGTTGTTCATGCCTGCCAGGATCAGCTCCATCAGCTTCTGGAACGTTGGGCCAGCATTCTTCAACCCGAACGCCATGACCTTGATTGGTGGAGGCCCTTCCCTGTCGTGAAGGCAGTCTTTTCCCTGTCCTCGGGAGCTATCTCGACCTGCCAATATCCTGACGCCATATCCAGAGATGAAAAGTACTTGGCTCCTGCCAGTGTCGAGTGCACCGTCCACTCGGGCAGAGGATGAGACATGCCCTGAGTGACGCTATTGACAGATCGCAGATCCACACAAAATCGGTAACTCCCGTCTTTTTTCCTCACCATCACGATCGGTGAACACCATGGGCCAGGGCCTCCCGCAACTAAGATACTGGGTGGGCAAATGCCCACCCAGTGGTGAGAATTTGCCCACCCGGTTGTAAACTATGAAATTACGGGCATCCGTAATCTCCCGTCCCCTCTCGGTGACCAAAAACAGCTACCATTCTGAATTGAGAACCATTCTGGCATCGGTAGTCAGTTTTTACTGTTTGGAAGCATTTGGATGGGCATGGAAAGACAATAATCACGCTCTGCTTACAAACAAATTCATTTGAATCAATCACAGAAAAAAAAACTACGGATTCGAGTCATTACTCTAGCCATTCATTATGATCTGGGTAGGTGTTACCCAAATCCAGCACAGCTCAGGCCCTGCTATCATAAGTGGGCACCGTTACTTCGAAATATAACTTCGTTACTCGCTACTCCGTTACTCCAACAAAGTAACTCATTACTCGTGACTTCGTTATATCATCAAAAAATGTAACGGAAGTTACAGTTACTCCGTTACTTGTGTAAAACGAAGTGATATCAATTCCGACAGAATAAAGATAGAGAAGTGAAACCGGTACCAATGTGTTTGTCTCGTCGAGACACGTCTCCCAATATGCAGCATGACCATCTTTGGTCACCACTTGACCTAGACCTGAGGTCAAATTTCTACGTTGACCTAAACTGGTCAACCTGAATATACTTCGAAGCGCCTTGGCACGACAAATATAATGGCGTAAAAATTATTGCCTTATCTTTATTCGGTAAAAAGTTATTTGCGAGAAGAAGAAAAAAACTGTTTTGTCATGAATAGCCTGTTTGACCTTTGATCACCTATGCAGCCTAAACTATTGACCTGAGCTAGAATTTGAGGACACCATGGCGATTGCATATTTCAAGAGCTTTCGATTGCTGTTTTCGTTTGTTCCTAGCTATGATGGTTCTCGAGACATTTTGGGGTTTCTGGAGCAAGTGCTCAAATTGTTTATTTGTTTGCATATTTGACCCCATTTGACCTCGAAGATATTGACGACCTAGGGTCATGCAAATTTTGCAAAACAGAGTTCCTTACAGAACCTCCCTACCCTACATATTTCTTTATTGTAGCTTTTATGGAGGGCGAGATCTTAGGGGGTGAGGGGGCGGAATCACCCCCCCCCCCCCCCCTCGTTCCTCGGAACTCGCCCCGGGCTCGTTACTCGAAGCTCGCCTTTATCATAAACTAGTGCCGCCAGCTTGCCGCCGGCCTATATCAGCTGACGAACATTGTCAACGTTTCGCGGCATCAGGATCGTGAGACAGCTACCTTTATCGCAGTCATGGCGCATTGCGCCGTATTAAAGGGATTATACGGGTTTTTCCCAGAATAATTGAGTTACATAGTAAAACGTACTTATAAAGGTGGTAGAAGTCCCACGGTAGCCACATTTTTTCTGGAAATTACCTCTTCTGCACGTAAGGACATTCCAAAGTGCGCGGTGATGCCACCGCGTATTTTCTGCAGGACCGGCTGAGGCAGTCATCTCTTTTATGCTAATAAAAACACCTCACGTATGGCATATTTCCGGTAAAATAAGCAATATTTGAAAGAAAATAAACTTATTTTGTTCCAACGACAGCAGCAGTTGCCTAGTTTTCCCATAAAATTCTATATTTTTCATGAATTTTCATGCCAAAAAATGAATAAGCCACCACCAAATTCTCAACGATAGCTAAAGGCCAGAGAAAAGAAAACCACAAAAACACAAAACCTCAACGAACAGTGTGTAGTAATACAAAGTCCCGTCAGTTTTGAATTGCATAATAATTGTGTGATCCAGTGTAGGACTTGCAGATAATTCAAAACTCTAAAATTGATCTTAAGATAAAAGTGGTGGACAGTGGTGCCGTTCAAGTACTCGTTATCTGATACTAGTCTCGAAAAACGCCCAAGTTTTAACGCTGATAATTTCTGAAATAATGGACTAAATGAGTATTGAGGTCCCTGTTATATGCCTTAAACGTGTTTAAAGCTCATACAACTGCAAAAGAGCGCATTTACTTTCAGGACGGAAACCCGTATAATCCCTTTAAGCAACAGCCCAACAGGTACGCTATTTGGCAGCCCTTTACGCCATTGACATTCGATTTTGTTTTACGTGTGTAAGGCATTGATTGTGCTGGTGTGAATAAACCCGGGCGTGAAGAGAAACAAGTGTAGGAAACAAGTAACGTAGTAACGAAGTAACGGAGTAACGAAATAACGGACTAAAAAAGTAACGAAATAACGGACCACAAAAGTAACTTCCGTTACTCGCTCCGTTTCTGTAAACAAAATGTAACGATCCGTTACTTCGTTACTCAAAAAAGTAACTTCGTTAGTAAAGGAGTAACGGTGTAACGGACCGGTGCCCACCTATGCCTGCTATACTAACTGCTGCACTGGACAGTGGACATCCCTCATTGCTATGCGATTTGGTGGATTTTCTGAGTTCAGATATAATAGAATATATATGGCTCATCGTGTTCCTGTCATTTTGTATTTGTATTCACGATCTCAGCACCTTTCCATGCAAAACGGTTTATTCCAGCAGAATCATTAAGATGGATGCAAAGTTAAAACCACACATCCACGCTAAAAAGTAGACAATATATTCCTTCCCGGGGCTGGGACAATAATTTAGTGATCTCACCGAGTTTTTTATCGGAAATATTGAGGACTCTTATGTCCGAGATATTTTCGATAAAAACACGAGGTGTGATCATTGAATTGCCAGCCCAAAGAAAGGAAGGTATTTCCCATATATGATGATAAGCACTGAGCACTGACATTTCAAATAATGAAGTCATGTAAATAATGACGTCATATGTGACGTCATATGTCAATAATGACATCATACACACTTAGCAGAGGGTGGGACAACTTCACAGAAGGGTGGTATAAAATGTTTTACCATATGCCGGGATATCCTTTCAACATTAGCACTTGCTTTTGAGAAATGCTTTCGGCCCGCTGCGGCTAGTGTTGAAGGTATCTGGGAAGCGATTTGGCCCGGGGCATTTTTAGTTTCCCACACAATTATTTAACAGAATATTCAGAGCAGAAGTGCAAAAATTACACATACACATAGGCGTAGAAGCTGGGGGGGGGGCAGTCGCCCCCCCCCCCCCCCCCCCCCCCCCAACATTTTGGATTTTAACATTACGCCTATGGCCGTTGCATGGAAAGAATCGACTTCAGAATGCCTCCTGCCCCCCCCCCCCCCCCCCAACTTGAACATAGTTCCTGCACATACATATTTGCTATATTTATGATTACTGGATTTGTCGAATAAACCCTGTGAATCGCCTTAAAACTTTGTTGCACTGTCACATACGTACCTATGTATTGTATTAAATACAACACTCATAGGACCTAGGCAGAGTGTGAGAATAGTAGCGGAGTACCGGAGCCTGCTGCAGAGGTTGAAGGAGTCCAGGAAACCAGTCATTGTGACTGGCATCCTCCCTCGCTGTGGAGCCAGTGAGGAGTGGTACTCGAGAGCTCTGTCTGTGAACAGCTCAGTTCAGAACTTATGTTCAGCTATGGGGCTTAGTTATGTAGACTTATGGGATCAGTTCTATGAGTGGCGTAGGTACTATATGAAGGATGGGCTTCACTTATCGGATGAGGGGGCAAGGGCTTTGGGAGATGCCTACAGAAGTGTCATTCAGGGAAACTAGGTAGGAGGGGGGGGGGGGGGTTCAGGGACGCTAGTACTAGGGCATCAGGAAGTAAGCATTGGTAGAAGTTCATGTCAGAATAGGACAGTAGATCATAATTCCCTCAGAATTAGTAGAGTCAGCTCAAAGTATAAGATCACATGTGTGTTGCTGAATGCCCAAAGTATTAGGTCTAAATTTGATGAGTTTGAGTGTTATGTTGCCCTTGAAAAGCCTGATATCATTTGTGTAACCGAGACATGGGTTAGTGAGGGGTATAATAGGGATAGGCTACAGGATTTCGAGTTACAAGGGTATAACATGTTCTCATACTGCAGAGAATCACGGCAGGGGGGCGGAGTGTTTGTATATGTAAATAGCTTGTACTGCACTACTAGAGTTGATGATTCTAGTAAAGTAAAAGAAGTAGAATCAATCTGGCTTGACATTAAAATTGGTACAGGAAACAGAGGAAGGTTGAGGATAGGTGCATTTTACAGACCAGGGAATCTTCCAAGGAACTCCCAAGCTGAAACAGACCAAGATATTTGTGAGGAAATACGTAGGAACTTTCGGGCTCAGTGTCTTATTATGGGAGATTTTAACTTAAGAGGATACGAAAGTATAGCAGAGGAAACAAATGAGTGTAGGTTGTATAGGCAAATCTTTGAAGAGGAGCTTTTCATGCATCAGTTTGTAACAGAGCCAACCAGACATTGCTCCATTCTAGACCTTGTATTCTCAGACAACAGTGATCTAGTTAGTGACATAAGTATTTGTGCAGGTCTAGGAACCAGTGATCACAATATGGTTAAATTCAATATCTCATCAGAAATGAGGCCCAAAGATAACCTTATTATGGTTCCAAACTTCAGCCGGGCTGATTTTGATGGTATTAGAAATGACCTCGCACAGATAAAATGGAACGTTGAGTTGGCAGGTTTAGATGCATGTGAGGCCTGGAATGTTTTCAAAGCTAGATTAAGCCAAATTCAGAATCGGCATATACCCCTCAGGCACAAACGTAACAGAACCAAGGGCAAACCAGTTTGGCTTACCCCAGAAGTAAGGAGTGCTATACAAGCTAAAAGAAGTGCATTTGGCATTTTGAAGGGATCTTCACTAGATATAAATCAGAAGGCCTACCAGAATGCAAGAAATTCAGTTAAGAAAAAGGTCAGAGCAGCTAAAAGGGCAAAGGAACTTGATTTAGCTAGACATTGTAATGCAGATAGTAAGAAGTTCTTCAGTTTTTATAAGTTCAGTACAGTTTCCAAAAATATAGGTCCATTTAAGGTAGATGATGTGTTAGTTAGCAAGGACAGTGAATTGGTTGAAGTGCTTAATGATCAGTTTCAATCTGTCTTTACTATCGAGGACCAGAGTAGTATTGCAGCACTTCAGCCTGAGCTAGAGACAGAGGAGACTATAGGAGAGCTAGGTGGCATAAGTAGTGAACTTGTTCTAGAATATCTAAAGAAAGTAAGGCCTAACAAGGCAGAAGGACCTGATGAAATCCATGCTAGACTTTTAAGAGAATCTGAAAGGGAGTTGTCGGTTCCATTAGCCATAATATTTTCTAAATCACTCGCAGATAGTAAAATTCCACTTGATTGGAAAAGAGCAAATGTTGTTCCTATTCATAAAAAGGGAGATAGAAGTAAAGAGGAAAACTATAGACCGGTTAGTCTGACCTCATTAGTCTGCAAGGTGCTTGAATCAATCATCAAAGATAAGATTGTTGAATTCTTGGAGCAAAATGAACTCATCAAGGATACACAGCATGACTTTAGGAAGGGCCGTTCTTGTTTAACTAATCTTCTGGAGTTTTTGGATGTTGCAACAGATAGCTTTGATCAAGTAAACAGCTAGATGTAGCTTTTCTGGATTTCAGTAAAGCATTTGACAAAGTCCCCCATACAAGACTGGGGTTGCAACTTAAAATTCATGGGATCAGGGGCAAGATTCTGGATTGGATAGAAACGTGGCTTTCAGGACGCCAGCAAAGGGTTATATTGAATGGGTGCCAATCACAATAGAAGGAGGTTCTCAGTGGGGTTCCACAGGGCTCAGTCCTGGGCCCATTGCTTTTTATAATATTTGTGAATGCAATTGAGAACAGTATAGACAGCGAAGTCTTGAAATTTGCAGACGATCTAAAAGTTGTCAGGATTATTAGAGGAAAACATGATCAGGATGTTTTTCAATCAGATCTGGACAAGCTAGTTGAGTGGTCTGAAGCATGGCAGATGAAATTCAATTTGAGTAAATGTAAGATTATGCACGCTGGACGGGTTAGCAGTCAACATAGGTATGAAATGGGTGGGCAGAAAATGGAGCAGATTGAAAAGGAAAGAGATTTAGGTGTCGTGGTAAACAATAGACTATCAGCGTCAGACCAGGTTGTAGAAGCTAGGAAAAAGGCACTTAGAATGCTAGGGGCCATTAACAGAAATGTTTCCTACAAGAGTGAAAAGGTAATAACAAAACTGTATTGTGCATACGTTAGACCACATTTGGAGTATTGTGTACAAGCCTGGTCTCCAACATATGAGAAAGATTGCTGGTTGTTAGAAAGAGTTCAAAAAAGGGCAACAAAAATGGTTAATTGTCTTGGTAGTTTACCTTATGAAGATAGATTAAAGAAATTGGGTATGTTTTCACTTAGATATAGAAGGCTAAGAGGAGATCTAATTGAAGTCTTCAAATTTGTAAATAGTCAGCATTCTGGATATTTAAAGGGTATGATTGAGTTCAATAGGGAAAATCGAGGTAGAGGTCATCAGCATAAACTCATTATGAAACAAAGTAGGACTAGGCTACGACAGTCATTTTTCAGTAGAAGGGTTGTAGGACATTGGAATATGCTACCAGGGGATGTCGCTGATGCAGTGACACTTGCTTCCTTCAAAATTAGATTAGATAAATACTTTACAGAGAAGGGATTAGTTCATAAATACTCGTGGGATTAGCCTTCTTTTATGCAGGTAGAGTAAGGTGATATAAAGGGGCGAGACTGGTGGAGGGGGGGGGGGGGGGGGGGTGGGGGGTGGGGTGGGGTGCAACCTCGGATGGGCCCAAGAGGCTCTTTGTTGCACTTTTCTTTTATGTCTTTATGTCATACATATTGATGCGCATATTATTCGGATATCTGACGCCAATAACATACGGCAAAACGAAATCGTGTGCGGACAATTCATAGCACTGCGTAATCATACATGTCTACTGATCTTATTATGGGCACAGTTTGTGATTCTTTTGGAAGCGGTTGGCGACTGAAAGCATGCAATGAAAGGTGATCGCTTCATAGTGCCCGCTATTACACTCCCTTGCTTCAATTGATAGCAGTGCACACGAGTAAGGTGAGTTTTGTTTTGCACCACTCCAGAAGATTGACACTGTTCTGTTCTTTGCAGTGTTCTTGAAGTAGTTTTATCCGTTGCTCCATTATTTTCATCACAGTAGAGTATCTGAATCGCGACTGGATTATATTAGCTTTCTTCTTCTCTCTTATCTCAGTGTTAACCCCGCTTCAGACAAGCTAAGTGGCTGCTAGACAGCTCTGTTGTTTTGTGTATTTTTTTAGGAACCACATTAGATTTAGATATAAGGATTATATATTTAGTTTTGTGGATCGTTTAGGTATTATTACGAGCGAGCGCAAAGCGCTCGCTCGTCTTTCCGTGGTATATGGGAAAAATCTTATTATGAGCGGCCCGGCCCGGCCCGGACCGGCCCGTGGCGACGCTTTTGAGAAGCTCATATTTCTGCAACCAAACGTCCGATTGACAAGCTGACTTCTTTGCTGAGCAGCCCCATCCAACCTACCCTGTTTGAGACCGGTGCCGACTCATGTGGGTGACCACCGCTGCGCGTGGCGCGTGCCGCGTGTAGGTGTTGAAAAGTGTTTTATCGCAACAACTCTGCAACGGCTGAGCCGATTGTGTTCACATTTGTGGCCTTTCTCATAAAGGTTTGGTAGTACAATTTTGTAGTATAGTTGTAAGATTGTGTAGTAAAGTTGTAAAATTGTGTTTCATAAAGCAAAAACTACTACTTACTACACTCGAGACTTTACAACTTTACAACTCTACAATGTTACTACTAGTTAGTAAGCAAAATGACGCGTTCTGTTTCATAATAGTCAGCTGATTTTCCGACGGTAGTAGGATTGTAAAAAATATTTACAACTCTACTACCAAATAAACACATGCTCCTTTCCGTATTAAAAACTTATGGACCAGCCAGTCTTTATCTCGCCCTATACCTACCACTCGTGAACGGTATGGAAGATGAGAGAAGAGAGAGGAGAAGAAACAGACGAATATTTAGAGAACGGATCAACATGACGTGGGATGTGCCTGAATCATTTAGGTGAGTTTTTCGCTGTACGGCTGTAGCAGTGATGTTTGGTGGAAATGTTGGCATGATATTGGCAATGAGATTATTTACTTAACGTTATCATCATAAGCAGGTAATTATGATATATCCATTTGAAGCACAACAAAATTTATGATTTCTTCAATCAACATAAATGTTGCACATCTCATGACTCGATTATCAAAAATGACTTGCCAGCATTAGTGGATCCAGGGGGGGGGGGGGGCGGCCATGCCAGGCTCCTATAATTTCTTTGGAGCTGGGATGCGGAGTGGAAAATTCTGACTAAAAATAAGTATAAAGAGTGGGAAATTCAACCAAAAAGCATATGTACCAAGCTCAGGCGTGTCACCCAAAGGTTTCATAGTATATAGTAGTACTTAGCAATTTAATATAACGGAAAGTGAATGAAGTAAAAGCGACAAGAAACCAAAGCAAACTCAATTCGCGGTGCATCACACTGTTTATTTAATTTGTGCAGCAATCCAAGGTCATATCCTTTTGTAATGTTCTTGACTACTACCTTTTAAGTTTGGCTATTTTAAATTGTTTCGTTTGTTCTTTAGGTTTGTTGTTTTCGTTTGCATACAATGATATATTTCCTTTTAAAAATATTAGAATGCTTTTTTCGTATTTCGTTTCATTTTTACCAATATATCACAGCAATTTATAAAGTCCTTGTTTTGTCTTTCACGCAGCAGATTACTATCATGCCATTTTTACTAACCTACAACAATACAAAGTACTACACTTTATGAAACACGCGACAGTAGTAAGTAGTAAACTTGAAACTACAATTCTACTACAATAGTAAGATTGTGAAAATTATTTATGAGAAAGGCCATTGGTGTGTGGTTAGGGACCCCTTCGCCGCCGCCTTCCCACAAGTCATGGTGGGTGGGGTGCCTCTGCACGTGCGCACGTGCACACCCCTATTCTATATATCAGGAACGGCTGAGCCGATTGTGCTCTAATTTGGAGTGTGGTTAGGGACCTCTCAGCCGTTGACTTTCCACAAGTCAGGGGTGGAGTGCTTCTGCACGTGCGCACGTGCTCACCCCTATTATATATCTCAGAAATGGTTGAGCCGATTATGTTCAAATTTGCTGTGTGCCTCTGCACGTGCGCACGTGCGCACCTTTTTTTTGTATCTCAGGAACTACTTGCCCAATGGGGTGAAATTCACCATACATTTATTTCGCGCTCGCTCGTTTATCGTCAACTACGGCGCCTTACCGGTATTTAGGCATTCATAGTTAGCTGTTACCTCTTACTTGTTTTTTTTAAGACTTTTCATTCTAGCTTGTGTGCGCCACAATTGTCTTGGTCCTATTTTTGTGTTATTAGTTATAGGGTTGAATAAGTAGATATGTTTAGCAAATTAGGGATAATTAAGGTGTATTTAGTATTTAGTTTATTTAATTGTTTCATTCTAGCTTGTGTGCTCCCGCTTAGGATTGTACACAGCTGTTGTTAGTTTGCTTGGCTCTTGTTGTGAAGTGTCTAGTATTAGATGCACTCATAGGCCATAGCCGATTTGTGTCACTAACTTTACTTAGATCTAGTTAAGGTTTAGAAGAAAAAAAGAGAAAAAAACAAAAACAAGTAAATAGGTAAGTTAAGTTAAGTTAGTAAAGTAGTGAAAAGCGCATAGTACCTAAGTTATATACCATAAGTTACTAGTGTATTAAAATAAGCATGACTAGGATGCAGGCGAAGGTAGCAGAGCTAGAGGCCCTCCAGGCCAGGGTAGCGGAGCTTGAGGCGCAGCTAAGTAAGTGCAGGTGTAGAGATGAGCCGCAGGAGGGTGTAGCTCCTGACCAAGGAACGTATGCGCAGATCGTGGTCAGGGGTCAGAAAAGGAGCCTACAGGATCAGGGACCAGTGGTAGTTCTGATAGGGGCATAAGGGATGAGGATAAGGCAAAGGTGGATAGTCCGGCTGGGGTTTGGAAGTGTGTTGGAGGGTCACATTTCTGGAGACCCAACACTGTGGAAAGTAATGCTAGGGCCACAGACAGTAATGATGAGGAGGGGTGCTGGGTAATGGAGGGTGGTAGCAGAATCTGGAGGAGGAAGAGGGAAGGGGATCAGGAGGGATGGACAAAAGTTCAGGGTAGAGTCAGGCAGTACAGCCCCAGAGAACATCCGCAGGTTACACATTTCACTTGCGCTCAGTATCAGTATACATTATCAAATAGGTTCAGTGCGTTAGAGTCAGCAGCTGAAAGTGACGGGGAAGAGGTTCAGCATTTAGTGGTTGGGGACTCAAGGGTAAGGCTCTTAAAGGAAATAGTTCACCTTCAACATGGGATTTTGAACTGAAATAGCAGTTTTGTAGCCCGTGTTGAGAAATCCTTATCTGCAACTTTTCTTGGCTGAAAAGACTCTCCAGCCGAAGATATTTGACTTTTTGGTGAAGGAATGCGGCCTTTTTTCTTTTTCTTTTTTTTTCCTATTCTTCCCGGAACGGCCTATAGCCATTTTCTGGGGAGGGGCAATGACCTCTGGCAATTTGCCAGGCAAAAAACTACGTTAACCGGTTTATGTGACCCGGAGCAAACTAGGGACTAGGGCAGCTATTTTACGTTACTAATTACGTTAACCGGTTTATTTGTACCCGGAAAAATTATTTGTTCAAAGTAAATATAATATCTAACATTACGTTAAGTATTTCGTTCAAGGTCAAATATAATATCTGGCATTACGTTAAGTATTTCGTTCAAGGTCAAAAATAATATCTAGCTTTACGTTAAGTATTTCGTTCAAAGTCAAAAATAAGTCAAACACGAGACACACATGCATACATATTTTTATTACAATACACTTGTACAGTGTCAGTGTTGATGGAGCCGTGGCGGTGCCGTCATTGCCACAACGGGAGACTGTTGCCAGTCTCCCTGGCTCCGGCGCCTCGGCGAGACCTGGTTGTGGGGTGTATTTAGCTGGGCGAAAAGTCCTGAATAATAAAAAACCCAGCGTCTAAGGCAAAGGGGAAAAAACCTGCGCGGTGGGCCAAAAATGCGCAAGGCCAAAAACCCCTGTTATATTTGATTAGCTAAACGTGTTTGGTAGAGATAATCTAAGAGGAGACCTATCAATTCAGGATAACTATCACCTAACAGTGTTTGAAGATTTAATGTGATGCCATTTTGTTGTGTGTAATTAATAATGTTCTGTCGTTTATCGTTGTGTACTGGGCAAGTAATAAGTAAGTGCTTGATTGTGTAGCGCGGATAACCTGGGCAATGTTGGCAATTTGGTGGCGGGAGATTCTCCATAATATAATAATGAGTAATTTTTGTATGACCGAGACGGAGGCGCGCCAAAATTACCTCCTTCTCTCTACAATTCTGATGACTAGATATAAAATGTTGGACTTTTGGCTTGATTGGATAAAGATGAAACTGCGGAGCGGCGTCCCACTCGCTCTGGCGCAGTATGCTAAGTTGAGAATTAATATAATTTAACACGTCTGATACTGGGCTTGGAAGTTGGTTTACTGAAGGTAATTCTAGTCTCAATTTCGCAAGTCTGTCGGCTTCCTCGTTTCCCGGGATACCGGTGTGCCCTGGGATCCAGAGGAATTTAATACTATTGTTTTTACTGTTTAAATACTTGATTAGTTGTCTGATTTTAAATACTATCGGGTTTCTACATTCACTAATCGAGGAAATGGCCGTGAGCGAGGCGGACGAGTCTGTGCAAATGACTACTTCCTTAAGTTTTTATTTTCTGACATATATTAATGCTAATAAAATGGCTGACAATTCCGCTGTGTATACGCTATTTATGTCGGGAAGTCTAAAGTTATTGCTAACTGTGTTTGTGTAGAATGCACCACCGGTTCGGCCTTCGCCCCGTGAACCGTCTGTGTATATGTATGTGTATGTGTTGTGTTGTGCTTTGTGTTCGTGGAAGAGTGAGAGTGTTTCTGACGCGGTGACTGTGTTTTTGTTGTGTGTGAAGAGGCGGTGTGTGTCTGGTGTTGTGTCGAGCCAGTGAGGTGTGAGTGGTGGCGTTGGCATTGTGGTGATGTGAGCGATGTTGAATAGTGTGAGTGTTTGTCTGATTCTGTGGCTGATAAGCGGGTGTCGTTTTTGTAGTAGTGTTTGTCGTCTAGTGGGTGCGGGGTGATTTAAGATGTGGAATGTTGGGCGTGTGGGGTGTGAACTTGCTCTGGCGTAGAATCTAAGTAGTGTGTATTTGCGTCGGCGGCAGAGTGTGGGAATGTTAGTGTCGATGTGTAAGTTTGTGGTGTTGGTGGTGCGGCAGGCTCCAGTCACGATGCGCAAGGCAGCGTTTTGGACAGTTTGCAATTTTTTAATTTGTTTGGAACATATGTCATCAAATAAGAATGCGTTATAATCCAGTACTGGGCGTATCAGGTAAGTATATAGTTGGAGGAGAGTGGCGCGATCTGCGCCCCACTCTCGACCAGCCAATGACTTCATAATATTAATTCGTCGCGTACATCTCTGCACTAAATCATTGAAGTGTGGGATGAACGAGAGACGTGTGTCTAGCGTTATTCCCAGATACTTGAATGATTTGACAAAAGGGATAATTTGATTGTTATATTTTAATGGAATGTAGGGTTCCACATATGCAGGTTTCTTTGAAAAAATTAGAGATGCAGATTTACTTGGAGAAATTTCCAGACCCCATTGGTCGCACCAAACCTTTATATCAATGGGTACTAGTTGTAACGTTTTGCTGGCTTGATCGACACTCGGGTGCGAGAACCACACCGCCAGGTCATCAGCGTACATTGAAAATTTAAGACCTTTGTCGATCTTATTAATATTACTGAAGATGTCGTTAATCATAATTAAAAATAGGGTCGGGGAGAGGACCGATCCCTGTGGGACACCGTGGTCCTGATTTTGATTTGGAGAATATGTGTTGCCGCACCTTACATTAAAAGTTCTATTTTCTAAGAAGTTTTGGATGAATTTGGCGAGTCGACCTCGAATTCCGGCCTTATGGACCTTTACTAGAAGTGCGGTTTTGTTGACTCTGTCAAACGCAGCTCTCAAATCAAGAAAGAGGGCAATTGTGACCTCTCTCCCTCGAAAGCCGCGCTGGACAGAGTCGATAAGACCAACTAAATTGTCCGCAGTGGAACGACCAGGTCGAAAACCACTTTGGTGTGGGGTAAGTAAATTATTTGATTCAATGTATGTCCTGATGCGTCCATTAACCATGCGTTCGAATAGTTTACATGCACAACTAGTTAGAGAAATAGGGCGATAGCTAGCGGGAGAAGATTTAGGTTTGCGAGGTTTAATTATAGGAATTAGCGTACTATTATGCCAAGATTCAGGGAAAGTGCCGTCAAACCACATGGTATTGAAGGCTGTTAGTAAGTTGGTGAGACCAGTCTCTGTCAAGTTTTTAAAGAAGAAGTAGTCAATTTGATCTGGCCCTACAGAAGTTTTACCACATTTACCTATAGCGTACGTTAACTCTGAGTTGGTAAAAAGAGAGTTGTATATTTCTACGTTATTAGAGTCAAAGCTGATAGATTGAAATTGATCGTTAAGTTGGTTAGCAAAAGTTGGTGTACATTGTCGTGCTGATGATATGTTAGCGTAGTGTTGTGCAAATTGTGTTGCCACCTCTAGGGGAAGCGTGTAAGATGTGTTGTGTATTTGTAAGTGTGGGATTTTGTATGCCGGTGGTCTTTTATTTGAAAACGATTTGATTAATGTCCAAATTTTTGAGAGGGAGGTAAATCGATTAAAGGTAGATGAGAATTCCTGCCAAGATTCTTTTTTTGCTTTGTCAATTATTGTTTTAGCCAAAGAGCGGGTTTTCCGTACTTCGTGTTCGTTTTCTGCAGTTATACAAGATTTTAATTTTCGAAATGCTCTTTTCCGGAGGGCAACAGCTCTTTGGCATTCTGTGTTCCACCACGGGGCAGTACGCTGCCTCGGGTGGTGTTGTGTGTGTGTGCGTGTGTGTGGAATGTGCTGGTGTGCTGATGCGAGAATAGTGTTTAAAAATGTGTTAATGTCGGTCTGGGAATCTGCGGGGTGACTAGTGTCAATGTGTTTTTGAAAGGAGGACCAGTCGGCTTTGCGAAGGTTCCATCTAGGCAGAGAGTAAAAATTTGTCTGTCTTGAAGGGACTTGGAGTTCTAAGTGAATTGGGAAATGATCGCTAAAAAGAGGGTCTGATTGTGCGTTAAATGTAAAAAGAGTCGCGATGCGTGGTGTGGCGAAGGCGAGATCGATGGCGCTGTAAGTCACCTCGCCTCCTGAGTGGTGTACGTGTGTGGGTGATTGGTCGTTAAGGAAGACCAAATTATGCCGGTCCAGTAGGTCCAGCATAATTTGGCCTCGGAAAGAGTTCCGAAGGCAGCCCCACGCCCGACTATGCGCGTTGAAATCGCCCATAATCAGACATGGGGTGTTAATATTTGTAATAAGTTGGGAAAAAGAATCAATGTCTATGTCCTCCGTAGGACGGAAATAAATTGAGATGAGAGTTATTTCTAGCTGAGCGATTTTAATATTAACGCCGACTGCGTCTAAGGTTGTTTGAAGGTCGATTTGATGATGCAAAAGTTGGTTTGAAATAAGCAAAGCCGAGCCGCCTCGGCGAGGTGATGCATTTACGTTATTTGTGTAAAGGCTATAGCCGGCGATTTTCAAGGTATAATTATTAAAGTCGGCGTCAATAAAATGGGTTTCCTGAACAGCGGCTACTAACGGATTATTATTTAAGACGTAATGTTTGAATTGCCCCCAATGGGATATTAAAGATCTAACATTCCATTGGAGGACAAATTCTGACTGTTGATTATTCATTTAGATTTACTTTTACTGTCCAAGCCTTGCCTGGAGGTCGCTCGAGTATGCCTGCGGGGGCGGGCGGCCGGGCGGGAGGGCGAGGAGGAGTGGGAGCGCGAGGAATCTGACTGGGTGTCACTCTCCGAGAGTCGGGGAGGGGAGTGGGCGGGCGGGGAGTTGGAGCGGGAGGGCGGGGGAGGGGAATGGGCGGGGCGGGCGGGCGGAGAGTTGGAGCGAGAGGGCGGGGCGTGGTTGCGGGCGATTGACTGGGAGAGGAATGCGGCGCATATATGATATACCGTACCGTCTGAGAGTGCCAGCACTGGTCTGAGCATGCGCAGACCAATAACGCACACCATAACATTAATAATTTACGACCTTCTGTCCTGAATTGACGCGATGTAGGACCATTTTTGAAAAGAAAAAAGAAACTGTATTAAAAATATAATAAAATCGTGTTCTGAAAAAAATTCCGAAGGTGAAATATTTCCTTTAAGGCGAACATTCTGTGGGAAGAGGGACAGATGTATAGTCAAACCAGGGGCAAGAGTAGCTGATATGGGCCCTGTCATTGAGGCAGAACTTGGTAGGAGTAGCCCGGAGACAGATATACTACAGGTGGGGGTGAACGACATAGGACTTAGGCAGAGTGTGAGAATAGTAGCATAGTACTGGAGCCTGCTGCAGATGCTGAAGGAGTCCAGGAAACCAGTCATTGTGACTGGCATCCTCCCTCGCTGTGGAGCCAGTGAAGAGTGGTACTCGAGAGCTCTGTCTGTGAACAGCTCAGTTCGGAACTTATGTTCAGTTATGGGACTTAGTTATGTAGACTTATGGGATCAGTTCTATGAGTGGCGTAGGTACTATATGAAGGATGGGCTTCACTTATCGGATGAGGGGGCAAGGTCTTTGGGAGATGCCTACAGAAGCGTCATTCAGGGAAACTAAGTAGGAGAGGGGGATGCTAGCACCAGGCATCAGGATGTAAGCATTGGTAGAAGTTCATGTCAGAATAGGACAGTAGATCATAATTCCCTCAGAATTAGTAGTCAGCTCAAAGTATAATATCACATGTGTGATGCTGAATGCCCAAAGTATTAGGTCTAAATTTGATGAGTTTGAGTGTTATGTTGCCCTTGAAAAGCCTGATATCATTTGTGTAACCGAGACATGAATTAGTGAGGGGTATAATAGCGATAGGCTACAGGATTTCGAGTTACAAGGGTATAACATGCTCGCATACTGCAGAGAATCACGGCAGGGGGGCGGAGTGTTTGTATATGTAAATAGCTTGTATTGCACTTCTAGAGTTGATGATTCTAGTAAAGTAAAAGAAGTAGAATCAATCTGGCTCGACATTAAAATTGGCACAGGAAACAGAGGAAGGTTGAGGATAGGTGCATTTTACAGAAAGTATAGCAGAGGAAACAAATGAGTGTAGGTTGTATAGGCAAATCTTTGAACAGGAGCTTTTCATGCATCAGTTTGTAATAGAGCCAACCAGACATTGCTCCATTCTAGACCTTGTATTCTCAGACAACAGTGATCTAGTTAGTGACATAAGTATTTGCGAAGGTCTAGGAACCAGCGATCACAATATGGTTAAATTCAATATCTCATCAGAAATGAGGCCCAAAGATAACCTTCTTATGGTTCCAAACTTCAACCGGGCTGATTTTTATGGCATTAGAAATGACTTCGCACAGATAAAATGGAACGTTGAGTTGGCAGACCTGCCAACTCAACGTTCCATTGTATCTGTGCGAGGTCATTTATCAACCTGTTTAGATGCATGTGAGGCCTGGAATGTTTTCAAAGATAGATTAAGCCAAATTCAGAATCGGCATATACCCCTCAGGCACAAACGTAACAGAACCAAGGGCAAACCAGTTTGGCTTACCCCAGAAGTAAAGAGTGCTTTACAAGCTAAAAGAAGTGCATTTAGCATTTTGAAGGGATCTTCATTAGATATAAATCAGAAGGCCTACCAGACATTCAGTTAAGAAAAAGGTCAGAGCAGCTAAAAGGGCAAAGGAACTTGATTTAGGTAGACATTGTAATGCAGATAGTAAGAAGTTCTTCAGTTTTTATAAGTTCAGTACAGTTTCCAAAAATATAGGTCCATTTAAGGTAGATGGTGTTAGTTAACAAGGACAGTGAAATGGATGAAGTGCTTAATGATCAGTTCCAATCTGTCTTTACTATCGAGGACCAGAGTAGTATTGCAGTACTTCAGCCTGAGCCAGAGACAGAGGAGACTATAGGAGAGCTAGGTGGCATAAGTAGTGAACTTGTTCTAGAATATCTAAAGAAAGTAAGGCCAAACAAGGCAGAAGGACCTGATGAAATCCATGCTAGACTTTTAAGAGAATCTGAAAGGGATTTGTCAGTTTCATTAGCCATAGTATTTTATAAATCACTCGCAGATACTAAAATTCCACTTGATTGAAAAAGAGCAAATGTTGTTCCTATTCATAACAAGGGAGATAGAAGTAAAGAGGAAAACTATAGACAGGTTAGTCTGACCTCATTAGTCTGCAAGGTGCTTGAATAAATCATCAAAGATAAGATTGTTGAATTCTTGGAGCAAAATGAACTCATCAAGGATACACAGCATGGCTTTAGGAAGGGCCGTTCTTGTTTAACTAATCTTCTGGAGTTTTTGGATGTTGCAACAGATAGCTTTGATCAGAGTAAACAGCTAGATGTAGCTTTTCTTGATTTCAGTAAAGCATTTGACAAAGTCCTCCATATAAGACTGGGGTTGCAACTTCAAATTCATGGGAGCAGGGGCAAGATTCTGGATTGGATAGAAACGTGGCTTTCAGGACGCCAGCAAAGGGTTATATTGAATGGGTGCAAATCACAATGGAAGGAGGTTCTCAGTGGGGTTCCACAGGGCTCAGTCCTGGGCCCATTGCTTTTTATAATATTTGTGAATGCAATTGAGAACAGTATAGACAGCAAAGTCTTGAAATTTGCAGACGATCTTAAAGTTGTCAGGATTATTAGAGGAAAACATGATCAGGATGTTTTTCAATCAGATCTGGACAAGCTAGTTGAGCAGTCTGAAGCATGGCAGATGAAATTCAATTTGAGTAAATGTAAGATTATGCACGCTGGACGGGTTAGCAGTCAACATAGGTATGAAATGGGTGGGCAGAAAATGGAGCAGATTGAAAAGGAAAGAGATTTAGGTGTCGTGGTAAACAATAGACTATCAGTAATCAGCGTCAGACCAGGTTAGGAAAAAGGCACATAGAATGCTGGGGGCCATTAACAGAAATGTTTCCTACACGAGTGAAAAGGTAATAACAAAACTGTATTGTGCATATATTAGACCACATTTGGCGTATTGTGTCAAGCCTGGTCTCCAACATATGATAAAGATTCCTGGTTGTTAGAAAGAGTTAAAAAAAGGGCAACAAAAATGGTTAATTGTCTTGGTAGTTTACCTTATGAAGATAGATTAAAGAAATTGGGAATGTTTTCACTTATATATAGAAGGCTAAGAGCAGACAATTCATAGCACTGCGTAATCATACTTGTCTACTGATCTGATTATGGGCACAGTTTGTGATTCTTTTGGAAGTGGTTGGCAACTGAAAGCATGCAATGAAAGGTGATCGCTTCATAGTGCCCACTATTACCCTCCCTTGCTTCAATCGATAGCAGTACACACGAGTAAGGAGAGTTTTGTTTTGCACCACTCCAGAAGATTGACACTGTTCTGTTCTTTGCAGTGTTCTTGAAGTAGTTTGATCCGTTGCTCCATTATTATTCCTCACAGTAGAGTATCTGAATCGCGACTGGATTCTATTAGCTTTCTTCTTCTCTCTTATCGTGTTTCTCTTTTCTTGGAGGTCTTGATTATTGGACATTCGGAAACCCAAATGCAGAGAGAAAAAGCTGTATATACGAATGTCACAGTGCGTACTTAATAGGCTGATTAAATACTTGAAGTTCAATAGCCAAGTTGTAAAAGCACACAGTACATACACGGCATACGGTAAAATAAACATCTCCCTTGGGCCGGCAGTTTGTTTAAGCCCTCGGTCATCCTGAAAATGTGTGCACTCGCCCTACGGGCTCGTGCAAACATTTGTCAGGCTGACCTCGGACTTAAACAAACTATTTCCCGGCCCCGGGAGGCCCCGGGAGGTTCCCACACCTTTTGAAAGCCTTCAACACTGTTGCATGCATACTCGCAAAAGTGTGGTATAATTCACGTGCTATTGTAATGCCTGGGTTTCTCCATTTAGTTGTGCAATGTTGCATGTATGGGAAAGTCAAAACTTAAAGGTCAGGAAAAAACACTTCGCCGGCCTACAGGCTTGTTAACTGTTTCACGGAATCATTGATGCGGCGATAATGGCGTACGTTTCCGCGTGTGGTCGCTAGATCTTGCGATGGACGCAGCTACTTTTTCATGTTCGGGCCACGTGAACTCCGGTCAGCAACAGAGAAAATGATACATACTAAAAACTGAGGAGAGGGGCGCCTGGCAAGGACGTCCTCACAACGCCATTTTAACCAGACAGAAGCCTTTCAAATCCCAGAAATAAACCGAGAAGCCTTGGAAAATTGGTAACAGATGAGAAAATACTCAGGTATTGAAATATGTCACTAACGGGCGTCGTTACAAACGGCAAGTAATCAGAGTTGTGGAATTTGTTTCGCCCTCGAAGCAGCGCGAACAATTCTTCTGCCTATATTTAATTAATAATTAATTAATTTGATTCATATATTTGATATAAAATGGACATTGACTGCATTTTTAACAGAGTAAAATAATGCATACGAACATCATAGACTGACCTACGACAGGTTTAGCTCCCCTTATACTATATATTTTAATTTAATACATCTATATTACTATTTGATATGCGTCTGTCTGTCTGTCTGTCATTCCGGAACGAATTTAACACAGTAAAGCGGCAGTTCTACATTGCAGCACCACATTACTATAAGCACGTGATGTACGTGATTTTAAGGTTTTCAAACGAGTTTACGGATACTACCGAGTGGTGTATAATTCGTACGTTTCCGACGCATTTGATACGATAGTTACAGACAGTTTTAGTTTGTGCAGTTTTGGGCGAAGGTTTGTGCTGTAACTAACATGGAGGTGTTAAGAATTATTTTACCGGGCAAAACCGGTTTACGAATACGAGTTTTACATCGCTTCACTCCAGTCGAAGGCCAATCAGATCCGACTACGGATACTACAGTGCCACAAACAATGTCAAGCAACCACGGAATCACTGCGAAACGAAGGTCATCGACATACGGTACGGCATATATCAATGAACATATACGCCAAGCCGGGTGGAGTTTTCACGGGTTAAATGTATAACGGGTGCCATAGGTGTACCACGGGTATAATGGGTGAGTACTGGCTATAACGGGTTTATCACGTGTGCCACAGGGGCACAACGGGTACTACGGGTGTATGTCGGGCACCGTAGGTTTTTGACGGGTACCTCGGGTGTATGATGGGTACAAAAACGTATTATATGTACGACAGGTGCCACGGGTAGTACGGGTATCAATCCCTAATTGCCTATCACTGGCTTGCACCACCACTTGACACCAGTAATCGCCCAGCGGAGCGGACGGGTTAGCACTACTGATTACTATTTGATAACCCTAAATGTTCCAAGCGGCTTGGGGCGCTGCCAATCTTCGCCGGTTGCAAGGTGTACAAGCAGGATTTCGCTAATGTATGGTCTAGAATAAAAATATACACATAACTGTTCTGAAACGTCACAAGTATTGAGAAGAAATTGCACTTGGAATATATTTATAATACATTGACAGTCACATAACAATTGCGCCGCCAAGAGGCGCGAAATTTGAGGTTTCGGAAGGCTGGAGCAATATTTTGCTATTTGAATCAGACCGTAGGGTTATCACGAGGAAATGAGACTGGAGCTAAATGGAGGACCAAAAAAACATATTGCCCCCTCCCCCTTTAGGGCTAAAGGGCCCCCTGGAGCCGCCGGCGCCCCTCTCCCCATAATATAAGCCCGCTTCGCCAAAATGCCCACCCAGTCCAAAATCCTTACGGGAGGCTCTGCCCATGGAGGCCCATGGACTGATACTTTCTTCGATAATACCGTCCCTTAGCATTTCCGTCCTTTGCTGCTTCACTTGATCTTTCAGCTTCAGGGGGATTCGACGGGGTATTTGTTTGATTGGAGCTGCGTCTCCCGTTTTGATTTCGTGCTGAGTGAGATGTGCCCTCCCGATATCATCGGCACCCTTGCTGAAGATGTCTGAGAACTCGCGCACCAGCGCTTGTAGTTTCCTTTTTCCTTCCGACGATAGGTCACATTTCTCCAGATCCAATCCTGGGACAACTTAATTTGGCAAGCCAACCGGTTTGTTGGACAACTGCTCCGTTTGATCGCAGATGTCATATAGATTGCCTTCTTCATGTGCGACTGTGAAGAGCGTTCCAACATCTGTGTGCTTCAGCAACCCGGCTTCGCTCGTACCAGTGTTGACCACCTTGATGGGAATAACCATATCCTCGTGGACCACCGCTACCAAGCGTGGCACCCACAGGTGCTCTGTGTGCTGCTTCTCGTTTGACTCCAGTACTCCCTGGAAGCTCGTGCCTGAGCTCATCTGCGCTCCCCCATTCAGCGGTTCGACTTGTGCAAACACAACAGCTTCCGAGCGAGGTAGGATGGTTGTTGTCTGCAAAATTCGCACTCTCGATCTACTCGGTCGGACCTCGCTGTAAGACGGCAGAGGGATCCGCGGCCTCCCTATGCGGCATTCTCCTGCCTCATCGTCAAGAATCGTGTGGTACCGGAATGACAAATCCAGCCCCAACACCAGATCTACAATGACGTCTCTTGTCACCGCCATGTCGCATGTGAATGTTTCATCTTGTATTTTGACTTCGATCTGCCTGCATCCCTGGATGTTGATGATTTCCCCTGATGCCCCGAGCATGGGAGAAGCTAACCGTCGATCCATCGACCAGTCGCCAGCCCCAGCCAGAGAGTTTGCCAGTTCCTCTCTGATCAAGGCAAATTCTACTCCTGAATCCAGCAGTGCCCATACTTGCCTCTCCTCCAAAACTACCCTGATCATCGATGCCGTTGTCTGAGGCTTCTCAATTCTCATCCCTTCCAGCTGCTTCCTGCCTCTGTTGTAGCTGCGTTCAGTTTTCCGACTGATTTTTGATCAGGTCGAAGGCGACAGGTTGCCATCTAGTGACCAGTTTTTCCACAGCACAGACAGAACGCTTCAGATATCTGAGACCTATCTCTCATTGCCATCCTCCTCAGTCTCTGCGGACAGTCTCTTTTGAAGTGACCCGGCTCCCCACAGCCAAAGCACCTTGCTTCCCTTTTATTTCCTTGACCGAATTTTCCAATTCCTTCTTTCGTTTCTTCGATGGCACCAACGACCCCGTTCGTTTCGCCCCTACGACTAGGGGGTGGGTACGACCCACCACCCTAGCGTTTCGCCCCTAATTAGGCTAGAGCTTCGATTAAAAAACGAGCGTGTTGCTAGTCATGAGAGGAAGCCATTGATAAACAATTTTAACCCGCGCGGCGCTGGGGGGTAAATTTTACCCCCCTCCCGGATTTTCCCCATAACTTGAAAACTATGACAGATATCGAAGTGAAACTTGCGGTACCTTATGGTACATCAATTCTACATCTTGTGTTATAATTTTATTGAAATTCGTGAAAATTTGGAGGAGATAATGACGTTTTAGTGACGTCATGTCATGTCATTTTTGGTGAAAAAAACATTAAATGTTTGAAAATTCGTACAAAATAGTGTGCTGATGCAAATCGTAAATAAAAGAAGTCAAAAGAAAGGAAATAACATTGTCTTTAACATGGCTATCTCAGATGTTCAAAATTTTGGGATTTTGACCCCCAAAAATGCAAAAAAATGATTTTTGGGGAAGAATTTCCACAAAAGTGTTTTGTTTGAAGATTTTCAAAAAACCGGAAGATATATTAGAGAATCGAGTATGAACGATGTTAAAACCAAATTTCAAAGCAATGTCTTTATTTTTGACTGACTTATGGCTCTTTAAGAATAAGTAACTCATGACGTCATTTTTTTTAATTGCGTTTTTTGGCTTTTACTGACCAGATACAGACAAATAAATGCCACCACTGTATTTCGAAGACAAAGCTAGTCTAAAAACATGCAATGTTTATTTAGATTAATCAATTCAAATTTTGACCTTATTGTGACCTGACCTTGACCTGAGGGCGATTATATGGTGTCAGGCTGTGAAAATGGCCGCTTCTATCGAATTATACGTGTAAAATAACCCATACAACATGTGTCGCATGGCTTTCGTAGACCTGTGACCTTTTGTGACCTGACCTTGACCTTGACCTTTGCTTAAAATTTCACTTTTACTTATACGGGAGATGCATTATACATTTGGGAGCACTTTGTGAGATAATAGTTGCAATACAAGGCTTTGGATGGAAAGTATAGCCGAAAAACCCAAATACTTACATTTTGACACTTGACCTGACTGTGACCTGACATGTGACCTTATGTTAATAATTTAGGGCATGCGTTAGATTCTTCTCACTGAGAGCTTTCGATCGCCGCCTTGCGCGTCTCGCTGCGGTTATTGGTTCGGGAGATACGAGGGGGGTAAAATTTACCCCCCCAGCACCGCACATTCGGATGGAGACCCCAGCGCCGCGGGGGTTAAGGTCCTAGGTCATTAGGTCACCTCTGAGGTCATGTCAATGACCCAAAATTCAACTAAATTGTAAATGCGTATAAATTGAATTTAATCGAGCTATAATCGCGAATGAGCATATAATTATGCTAAATGGGTTCCAAATTTGAAATCAGCCTCACAAAAAGTCCTAGAAACTGCCAAATTCCAAAAAGGTCATGTCAGGTTATGTCAAGTCATTTGAGGTCAGTGACCTCGGTTGACATGTGGGGGAACATGATCCCAGTGAAACATATAATTATGTAAAATGGATCCCATATTTGATCAGTGTCAAATATGGGATGATCCCATATATTAATCAGTGTCACAAAATGCCCTAGAAACTGCCAGAAGGCAAAAAAGTAATATGAGGTCATCGGAGGTCAGTGACCTCGGTTGACCTCTGAAAAGGTCAATCGAGGTCACAATCTCAGTGGAAACCACAACTGTCACCTGGAAACACCTGTGCTCCTGAACAGCAAACACTATGCAACTGCACAAGATACAAGGATCAATACTACGGGACGCCATTTGTGCCTGACATGACCTTGAAAAACAGGTTAAAGGTCACGGGTCATGTGACATACAACTTCAAAAATTTCAAAATATGTGTCAAATTGTTTACAAGTAGGTTACTGAAAGTTTCAGCGTAATCGGTTTCTATTTACGCGAGTTATTCCCGAAAAACCGAGGGGGTGGCATCTCACCCCTGCACTGGCGAGGGTTAAAGGGAGTGTGCCTACTGTTTTGAACTGTCAAAATTATTTTTCCTACGATATGTAGCTATTGTTGTGATGGTTAGATACAACGAAATTCACATCTGAAGCCCCTTGAGTTGAATTTTCACTTATATTGTTTTTGCTTATTTTTATTTTCGATATCGAAAAAACAATCCCCACTACGGTGAAGGTAATCAGAGGCAACAAATTATTACGTGAACGACGCACCTAAGACAAAATACAGTCCGATCGTTCCGCCCAGGCCACGACAGATAAAATACGTTCCGCCTATTCAATACGTGCGCTTGCGTGGGTTTGGGTTTGGGTTATATATATCGCCTTGGGTTTGGGGATATATCACCTTGGGTTTGGGGTTGGTGCTGGTGGTTGCAGTTTATCTGGGATCGTATAGCTCCTGTTGTATCAAAAGTAATGATTTGGTAGATACAGTGAGATATTGAACTCTTTGACGACTACAGAAAGCTGTGCAAGTTTATTGAAAACTGTAAAAAGGCCGATTTAGATACATTTTAATTCAGTGTCCTAGCATAGGGGAATTTGGGTGTAAATGATACCCTATGGATACTATTTTCCCACTCTTTTTCCTGAGTTTTACTGTGAATTTTCCACTCCTTATTTTAAAATGTATTGGATAATTAGAAACCTGATACTGATTTGTGGATGTAATGATAGGGACAGCCTGTGGACGAAAAAACAGGTAAGAATTGGCATAGGTAATAACTAATTTTGGTGAGCAGGTAATTGGGTGATAAAGCCTGGTACATATGCTTTTTGGTTTAATTTTCCACTCTTTATACTTATTTTTAGTCAGAGTTGTCTACTCCACACCCCAGCTCCAAAGCAATTCTAGGAGCCTGTTGTAATTTAATTCCACGTTTCTTATTGTTGTGGTAGGTACTAGGTAGATACCTACCACCTATGCACAGTTAATACATATTTCAATTTAGAATAAGTAAGACATCAATACATGCTACACTTACCTTTATGTTAAAAATATCAATTATGTGAACACAATTTAATTATACTTTTAGGAGAATGGGAATTAGCTACCATATATTTACTGCAAGTTGGTACCTATAACACTGTAGGTATGGTAAAAGCCCAATCTGCAGACATGTCTTACCTCAGGCTTGTCATGCTATCAGAGTATAGGGGCTACTGGCGCACAGTGTGTCTGTATTGTTAACATTCTGATGGCATAAAAAGTCCAAGGTTATGATGTGTCTGAGGTTATAGCAGTTCACCCTACCAACAGGTTATAGCAGTTCACCCTACCAATGGTGTTAGCCTGTGTCCATGGTACCAGCTAAAAAGTGATGAGTGTTTTTAACTTTAAAAGGCAAATAAGTTAAGTGAGGAACATGTGTGATTTATGTTAATGGATTTACACATACCTAAATTGGCAATGTAAATGTAAGTTATTTTCAATATAAATTGTCAATATAAGACAATAATGGCCAATCTGATATTTTTGCTGTAACAATGTTTTAATGACCACACACATGTAGGTATGTTTCTATTTTTATTGATTTGACATAAATTCAACGTATATATTTAATACTTATACTTACTTATACTTATAAACGTGCAGAATTTAGAAAGGCCACATGGCCTCACTGATCCAAACGATACAGAGCTCCTTAGCAAGATTCTCTTCCTCAGTCGTTCATATATTTAAATGTTGATATAACTTAAATGTCATATATATTTAAATGTTGAAGCAAATGTGAATCAACTAACATATTTTGTTTATTCTTTGAATCTGAAAAAAACGATTCTAAAAAAAATCCATGAATCAAAAGGTGATTTAATAGTTCAGGTCCCAAAGATTAAATGAATTGTGATTGAATCATTAAAAAAGTTGAATCAATAACCAGTCTGCTTATATTGACAATACATATTGTCAATAAGTTTTGAGTTTTGTTTTGTTGTTTTGTTGAGTTTTGTTTTTTTCTTCAAAGTTTTGGACTGAGATATGAGATATTTGTAGAGCAGATCTAAAAATGACATACAATCACACTTCACCACCTATTCAATACATGTAGGTACATATTGCACAAGTTTCGGGTGATGGCTGCAATGGCCTTGGCTGCAGTGTTACTGGTATCATAGAGCTGTGATTGTATACAAAAAAAATATAAGCAGTGAGGAAAGATGACTCTTGCATGACTAACTAAGAAGAGTGCAAGTTTATGAAGAGCTGTAAAGCTGGTAACGCTGATTTAGATGCATTTCAACAGCATGTGTCTATGGTCTTTGTATTGTAATAGGTGGGCACTTACATGAAGTGAATATTTACAAAATAGACATCTTCAATATATAATTTAATATAATTGGCATTGGAATGGGAGGGGGCGATTTTCCCCATTTCTGGTGATTTTTTCCCCTTTTTGAAAATGGGAAAATCGGAAAGCAATATTTCAACAATGGTGTACTTTCCTCGTTTAAAGGGAATAGTTCACCTTTAACATGGAGTTTTGGACTGAGATAGCAGATTTGTAGAGCAGATCTAAAAATGGGTTGTGGTGAAATAATTACCTCCCTACGTTAAGTAATTTCGACAGGACTAGTGGGCCCGGTTTCAATTCCGCTGTTCCGGGCCACGATCAGTTCCTTTCGCTCGCCGCTCGCCGCCGGAGGCAGGTACACTCTCTGGCACGTAGTCTCTGGTCACGACGCCTCGTTAATATCCGCTCAGCCGCCCGGCCGGCGCGGCGGCCTCTTGTCAGAGACTGTACTTGGCGTCAGGCGGAGCGGGGCGGAGCCAGAACGCCAGTTGTCATCGTACGATTTCTCGTGAAATAGAAAGAGAAACTTACTTCTTTCTCCACATATATCCACCAGTTGTCCAAACCAAAGCCATATTCGTAGTTTTGAGCTCAAGATGCACCGTATGGGTGAATTTCAAGACAACTTTCAAGGTGACCTATTCCCTTTAAGACACCAGTAGCAAGGAACAATGTTACTGTGTTTTAGTGGGAGATTTCTGTCTTCATTCTCCATTGTGGTGGGTTACTATTTTTGTCACAGAACAGTGCCAATCTTATATTGTGTTCAGTATTCACTGCCTTCAGGCTTCCTTGTTGTGTTGTCTGCGTCGGTTGTTCCGTAACTCGTTGTCGGGAGGGCGTACTGAGAAGCTGTAATGGAACATCGGTGGTAGCGGCAGTGACTCGCCCCGCCGGGAATGTCACGACAGCCGGGCGAGTCTTTGTTTATCGTTCAAAATGATTGTTACGATGAATACATGATTCTACGCAGCCTTTACGCCTTTACAGTTGATTTAGGTTACAAGCTTCATTAAATAATGCTTACAATCAAACATGAGTGGTTTTCTGAATAAATGGTCCATGAATAGTTTCTTCTCTCTTTTATCATTTTTAGTACTACCACATGTAGCGTCAACGTCCCGTTCGATTGACTGACTGTCTAGTAGGACATCACATATCAGCGTCACAACTCAGCTACAGCGGTCTTAGAACTAGACCAGAGGTACAGTCACTAAGTCCTGTTTTAAACACCGCGAAAAAACATGCTTACTTGTTCTGGCTGTATTATGAAACAACAAAGTCAACGGATGAGCCATTCATACATTTTACATTTTAGTAAAAGCAATAGCAACGTAAAAATAACAATACCAAACATGACCAATTCCATTCTCCACGGCAAATGATGTAAACCATTTCACCTTTCCTCCACACCTTAGAAATGTACAACAAACGAACAAGTACTCCATGTTAATATCAACTGTGCGATATAAGTCAGAGGTCAGAAGTTGTGCCAACTACAGCCACATACTGAAGTCAGGTCAGAAGTCAGACAGTAACCGTGTATGTCTGCAGGTCATATAGAGACATACAGACACAGGACAGGTCAGATGTCATGCCAGAGGTCAGACAGCAGTCGCGTCTCCTACCAGGTAACAGACAGAGGTCATGCCAGATGTCAAACAGCGTCCCCTGCATGTCACGCACAGAGTGAGGTCAGGTCAGATGTCATGTCAGAGGTCGGATCAGATATGTCAGAGGTCGGGTCAGATACCATGCAAGAGGTCGGACCTGCGGTCAGACAGCAGTCGCGTCTCCTACCAGGTCACACACAGACAGAGGTCAGGTCATGTCAAACAGCGTCCCCCTGCAGGTCACGCACAGAGTGAGGTTAGGTCAGATGTCATGTCAGAGGTCGGGTCAGAAGTCAGGTCAAAGATCAGGCAGCAGCTGTGTTTCCAAGCAGGGCACACAAGACACAGATGCAAGGGCGCTGCCACAATATTGTGAGACGGGGGGGGGGGGGGCAGGCAGGTGTTCCCCTCTCTACCTCACTTTCATTGGGCTGTTAAAATCCTGCTAATCTGCCCCCCCTCCCCCCCCCCCCCCCCCGGGGGGCGACGCCCCTGCACAGAGTTCAGGCATGTGAGAGGTCAAAACAGCAGCCATTTTTCCCCTTGGGTCACACAGGCAGAGGTCAGATCAGAGGTCAGACGGCAGCCGTGTCTCCCTGCAAGCCACTCACAGACAGATGTCATGTCAGAGGTCAGATGGCAAACAGCGTCCCTGCATGTCACGACACGCACAGTGAGGTCAGGTCAGATGTCATGCCAGGAGTCGGACCAGATGTCAGATAGCAGCCGTGTTTCCTTCCTGGTCACACACAGACAGAGGTCAGGTCAGATCAGATGACAACAAGTGGCCCCCTGCATGTCACGCACAGTGAGGTCAGGTCAGCTGTCATGTCAGAGGTCGGGTCAGAGGTCGGGTCAGATGTCATGTCAGAGGTTGGGTCAGATGTCATGTCGGAGGTCGGGTCAGAGGTCAAGCCGAAGGTCGAGTCAGAGGTCGAGTCAGAGGTCGAGTCAGAGGTCGAGTCAGAGGTCGAGTCAGAGGTCGAGTCAGAGGTCGAGTCAGAGGTCAAGCTAGAGGTTGGGTCAGATCAGGCAGCAGTCGTATCTCAAAACAGGGCACACACACACACACACACACACACACACACACACACACACACACACACACACACACACACACACACACACACACACACACACACACACACACACACACACACACACACACACACACACACACACACACACACACACACACACACACACACACACACACACACACACACACACACACACACACACACACACACACACACACACACACACACACACACACACACACACACACACACACACACACACACACACACACACACACACACACACACACACACACACACACACACACACACACACACACACACACACACACACACACACACACACACACACACACACACACACACACACACACACACACACACACACACACACACACACACACACACACACACACACACACACACACACACACACACACACACACACACACACACACACACACACACACACACACACACACACACACACACACACACACACACACACACACACACACACACACACACACACACACACACACACACACACACACACACACACACACACACACACACACACACACACACACACACACACACACACACACACACACACACACACACACACACACACACACACACACACACACACACACACACACACACACACACACACACACACACACACACACACACACACACACACACACACACACACACACACACACACACACACACACACACACACACACACACACACACACACACACACACACACACACACACACACACACACACACACACACACACACACACACACACACACACACACACACACACACACACACACACACACACACACACACACACACACACACACACACACACACACACACACACACACACACACACACACACACACACACACACACACACACACACACACACACACACACACACACACACACACACACACACACACACACACACACACACACACACACACACACACACACACACACACACACACACACACACACACACACACACACACACACACACACACACACACACACACACACACACACACACACACACACACACACACACACACACACACACACACACACACACACACACACACACACACACACACACACACACACACACACACACACACACACACACACACACACACACACACACACACACACACACACACACACACACACACACACACACACACACACACACACACACACACACACACACACACACACACACACACACACACACACACACACACACACACACACACACACACACACACACACACACACACACACACACACACACACACACACACACACACACACACACACACACACACACACACACACACACACACACACACACACACACACACACACACACACACACACACACACACACACACACACACACACACACACACACACACACACACACACACACACACACACACACACACACACACACACACACACACACACACACACACACACACACACACACACACACACACACACACACACACACACACACACACACACACACACACACACACACACACACACACACACACACACACACACACACACACACACACACACACACACACACACACACACACACACACACACACACACACACACACACACACACACACACACACACACACACACACACACACACACACACACACACACACACACACACACACACACACACACACACACACACACACACACACACACACACACACACACACACACACACACACACACACACACACACACACACACACACACACACACACACACACACACACACACACACACACACACACACACACACACACACACACACACACACACACACACACACACACACACACACACACACACACACACACACACACACACACACACACACACACACACACACACACACACACACACACACACACACACACACACACACACACACACACACACACACACACACACACACACACACACACACACACACACACACACACACACACACACACACACACACACACACACACACACACACACACACACACACACACACACACACACACACACACACACACACACACACACACACACACACACACACACACACACACACACACACACACACACACACACACACACACACACACACACACACACACACACACACACACACACACACACACACACACACACACACACACACACACACACACACACACACACACACACACACACACACACACACACACACACACACACACACACACACACACACACACACACACACACACACACACACACACACACACACACACACACACACACACACACACACACACACACACACACACACACACACACACACACACACACACACACACACACACACACACACACACACACACACACACACACACACACACACACACACACACACACACACACACACACACACACACACACACACACACACACACACACACACACACACACACACACACACACACACACACACACACACACACACACACACACACACACACACACACACACACACACACACACACACACACACACACACACACACACACACACACACACACACACACACACACACACACACACACACACACACACACACACACACACACACACACACACACACACACACACACACACACACACACACACACACACACACACACACACACACACACACACACACACACACACACACACACACACACACACACACACACACACACACACACACACACACACACACACACACACACACACACACACACACACACACACACACACACACACACACACACACACACACACACACACACACACACACACACACACACACACACACACACACACACACACACACACACACACACACACACACACACACACACACACACACACACACACACACACACACACACACACACACACACACACACACACACACACACACACACACACACACACACACACACACACACACACACACACACACACACACACACACACACACACACACACACACACACACACACACACACACACACACACACACACACACACACACACACACACACACACACACACACACACACACACACACACACACACACACACACACACACACACACACACACACACACACACACACACACACACACACACACACACACACACACACACACACACACACACACACACACACACACACACACACACACACATACAAGGGCGCTGCCACATTTTGAGACGGGGGGGCAGCTAGGTGCCCCCCCCCCCCCCCCTCCCCCTACATCACACTCAATGAGCTGTCAAAATCCTGCTCATCCATCTGGATGCAGCCCAGCCCCCAGCCCCCCCCCCCCTCCCCCCCGGGGGCGACGCCCCTGCATAGAGCTCAGGCATGTCAGAGGTCAAACAGCAGTCATTTATCCCCTTGGGCCACACAGGCAGAGGTCAGATCGGAGGTCAGACGGCAACCGTGTCTCCCTGCAAGCCACACACAGACAGAGATCAGCCGTCAGGTTAGAGGTCAGATAGCAACAGCGTCTCCCTGCAGGCCATACACGGAGGTCAGGTCAGAGGTCAGACAATAACAGCGTCTTCCTGCAGGCCACACACACAGAGAGAGATCAGGTCGATCCTATTCAGCCGCGCCGGCCGGTCGCGCGCGCCCAACAACTGCAGCTGTCCCGTGACACCCAGCACGTGTGTGCCGCTCCTTTTCAGCCGAGCTTCACTGCTGCCACTGGTTACCAGAGCTGATGGACCGTCTGCAGGCTCTGGAGCCATGTCAGGAAGGTGCTGGAAAGGCAATGTCACTCAGGTCATGAAATGTGGAAATGGGAATTATATAATGCCATTAGATACTGAATGATGTATTTGACAATTTACTCGATTATTCATTATATTATAGTGTAATTCCAATCACATGAACAGACATAAACAGTATCAGGAAATATGAAGTCGTGCTATGCTTGGACAAAAGACCACTGGAACCCAGTATGTACCAGTAGTGTACTTTGAAATGCTTGAGAAATATGCATTTGTAAGCAGTAATACTGAAGCAAAATTACACAGACATATTTGATTTCACTTCTTCTTGTACTTCTCACCAACACACTTGCATACAACACTGGAAAACCTCTCATGCTAGTCAGCGGCGGATCCAGGAAAGAAAATGGGGGGGGGGGGGAGGGGGGGGGGCGGGGGCACATCAGACGTCAAAGGGCCCACGAGCTGCAAGGGCCCCCGATCATTTTTGCCAGTCTGAAAGGGCCTGCAGTCGGTCCGAGAGTGTATTTTCAGGTATAAGAAGGCCCTTGTCAAGCCTGAGAGGGCCTATGCCAGTCTTGTAGGGCCCTTGCAAGACTTGAGAGCGCCCTATGCTGGCCTGAGAGGACCACCAGCACGTGCAGACCTGGGAAGGGCCCTCTCAAACCAGCTTTGTGCTCCCGTAGCCTGGTAAGGCCCTTGGACTGTCGTAAGGCCTCTAAGCTTGGTAAATGCCCTCTCAGGCCCAGCGAGGGCCCTTTCAGACCAGTGTTGGGCCATCAAAAGTCTGGAAAGGGCCTTCTCAGTCATGGCTGTGCCCCGGGCTTGGCAAGGGCCCTCAGGTCCTCAGACACGGATGGACCCAGGCCCAAGTCCCAACCGTCCACAGAGGGGGCCCTCCTCTGACGTTTTGTGGGGCATGTGCCCCATTGTCCCCTGGATCCGCCCCTGATGCTAATCAATAAAGTGTAAACTAAATTTGGCCCAAATGGTAAGCCGTTGCAATGATTTTCAAAGAAATTGGTGCTGCCAAAATGTGTGTATTCCTTCACAAGGCAAAGTTTATCAAAGTTAAGCACCTACTTTAATACACGAGCGGTAAGTATCGACACGTACCAGTGATGGGATGGCAGACTTCTTCAACTTAACATGTGAGCCTGACTCATAATCATGAGCCGCGAAGTGCCTGAAACACACACGCATTGCCTCCTTCAATCTGCATGCTGCCATCGAGGCAACCAACAGCTGGCTGTCTGCCCTGGCACCCTGAAATACAGAACATATATAAATGCACATTTTTGTGACGCATTGATTTAATCAATTTACAAAAAAAAATGTGTTCCATGCATTGAACAGTGATTTAATCATTCAGGTTCCAAAATTAATTGTGATTGAATCGTACCAAAAAACTTAAATCAGTAACCAGTCTGGGCTGAGCATGAAAGCCCCTTTTTGTCTTCAAAAGTCAAAAATAATTCAATACATTTATTTAGTGATCTATCAAAAATAACCATTACAAAACAATTATAGTATCTAATAGCTCTCTTTTGAAGATGAGCGTTGAGGCAAAAATAATTATAAAACTGAAGCGTTACACTAATGATATAACACAACATGACAATGACATAATTTCACTAATGACATAGGGATGAGTTTCTGTTCAGTTTCAGATTTTAGTTCAGTAATTCACCTCCTCAGTTAATGGTGTTCTTGAGGTCCATAAAAAAGGAAAAGAGTATTATTACGACAGACAGAAAAGCGTACCAGTAATACCAAAACTATGATGTCACCAAAAACTATACATAATCAAACCTGACCTAACCTTTACAGCAATTACGGTCATAGGGACCCATGTTTAGAACGCTCCGCTCGCATTCGCTCGCTGTGCTGTAGAACCCACTGAGTGGGCGTCTCCCCTCTGGACCCCCACCCCAGACCATCTTGTAGACAGACAGTATGGAGGATTCTTCATGGCTCCGAGTGGAAGATAATAATATATTTTCCAAGCGTGTGACTGAAAAACCGAGCAACGAAGGACCGAGGTTTTTCAGGAACACACGGAAATATTTTTTATCTTCCACAAGGCAGACATGAAGAATTCCATATCTTTTTAAGTAGAGGTTGATTCAGTCTAGTTCAGTTCAGTACTTTATTTTTAATAGGAACTTACATGACCTTATCTTGTATCTCAGAGGGATGCAAAGGTAACACATTATTTCACTTTATCGTTGAATGTGTATTAAACCTTTTTATCTTTGCATCTCAGCGAAGTGCAAAGATAAAAATATTCCAGCACTGCGGACCCAATGGAAAATCAACCTCTACAAGAAAGATAACCCACTGTTCAGTATGTCATAATATTACAGTCAGCAGACTACTCTTCTT